>JAJOOF010010087.1:0-22544 GCA_029582545.1 Solanum lignicaule | reverse complement strand
CTTTTACAAGTATAAAAAGTTACCATGAAATATCATACCTTCTTAATTATGACAGATCAACTATAAGGTGTCCGCTTACATGTGCAATTAGCTATCCATTTATGATTGCAACAAAATCTCATATAATCAAATTTGATATTCTATAAAGGTGAGATGTAAGAAAATCATCTACAAATCATACTGTCGTTCAAAGCAATCTAAATATATATCATAGAAATATTATTTGCTTCTACATAAAATTTAAGATTTATAACAAAAATAAGTTTAAAAGGAAAAAAAAAAGAGATAGATTTGCTAGTCAGGAAACATACCTCAAAGCTTGATGGCAGTTGATCTTTGTTGTTATTCATTTTCCACAATAATCTGGGAGTGACATCTCCTCTTTCTTATATTTCTAATTGTTAATTGTTAATTACCAATTAATTTAAATGCTAATTAATGGGGGTAAGCAGTAGTTGGGCTAGGGGGATACAAAAGGCCTATCTGTTAATTAGGATTTAGGAGTTACAAAAGTTTTGAAAGTAAACGGATCATTT
The DNA here is from genome assembly GCA_029582545.1 of Solanum lignicaule. Taxonomy (NCBI): domain Eukaryota; kingdom Viridiplantae; phylum Streptophyta; class Magnoliopsida; order Solanales; family Solanaceae; genus Solanum; species Solanum lignicaule. The sequence continues at coordinate 22,008 of JAJOOF010010087.1, read as the reverse complement.
CCTATTCATAGAGTAAAAGCTTGAAATTAATAGAATCGTTTTTTTTTCTATTCATTGACTTGATTATGTTACACATTAATTTAAAATAAGATAAAAATTAAAAATAAATGTAAAAAATTTGAAAAAAAGAAGATAAATGTTATTGTTGGCTTTAGAGACATGCCACATCAGCAGCTTCATGTTTCTCCTTTATATAAATATATATAGATTTCTTAGGGAGTGTTTTCACTTCACTTGGACCTCCTTCAACCTATATAAAGTTTTTGAAGCTTATACACCTTGTCTTCACTTCAACTTTCGGATTGAGCTACATAAATCTCTTCTTTACTTGCACTTTCATTTTTAGTACTTGATAATCGTCAGTATATGTTAAGCTTATACTTTGACTGATACTGAAAAACAGGGCGATCAAAGTTAAGCTTGAGTTTAAATTATGTGTACTTACGGTGTAAAAACTATTGGATAATTAGGATCCGGTTTTTCATTCACCTGCAAAACTCACCAAGTCCAACTAAGCATTCCATTTATTAAATAGTTGAATATATTAATCGGAAGAAGCTAATGAATCAAAAATATGAAGTAGAGGCAAACAGAAAGAAAATTAGTGCAGCTAAACACTTTCATAATATTTCTTAATTTTATTCAAGCATTCAAAACATACTAAAGACTACTCAAATCTTAAATCACAAAATGAGGGAAATGCAACACTCTGAAGTACAAACAGTGCATGTCTACAGGTAGAACAAACGACGACTATATTCAACAAACAAGTAAACAAAAAGCAACATGTTAACTTGCAGCACAGAAAGAACACCACCGAAAGAGATTTCTATGTTTCCAGAAATGTGTTGTTGATTTTGTTAAGCCTTTTGACTACTTCTTTCATGGTTATTCTTGATTCTGGCATTTCCTTTGTGCAGTCTAAAGCCAATTCTATCATGGACGCGATGCAGATTTCACTTTTGGAAGTGATCTGTTTTTCCTCGGAAAAAATATTGGCATCCACAACGTCCATCATAGTCCCTGAAAATAATTGTGTTATCCATTTCCTCAAGTCAAGATCTCCATGGAATATCTCTTCATCTGTTGGCCTTCTTTTGGTCAAAACCTCCATCAACATGATGCCATAACTATAAACATCACCACTAGTGGACACTATTCCCTCTGAGCCATATTCTTAAACAAATGAAAATGAAAAAGAATTACTCATTTGAATATAACAATGGTGTGCGTACTAACAAAGACATGCTTTTTATTTAGTTCTAGTATTTGCAAGGGCTTGATTTAGATAAGAAAAAAATCAAATAGAAAGGTTATTATATAAGTGAGAAAGAAAGAAAGTAGTATACCTGGTGCAATGTATCCAAGAGTGCCCAATGTCTCGGTATGTGCCATGGACTTACTTATGGCTAAAATTTTAGAGATGCCAAAATCACCAACATGAGCCACCATATCTTCATCCAAAAGAACGTTGGCTGGCTTTAAGTCGCAATGAACTATTGGAGTGACATGACCATGATGTAGATATTCAATTGACATTGCCACGTCAAGCATTATGGTGACTCTTTGATGAAGATTCAAGTGGCAATCTTCTCTGTACAACCAATTCTCAAGACTCCCGTTGGGCATAAACTGCAGAACAAAGGCTCTTATATAGTCACTAGTACATGTAGTAATCACTGGAACAAGATTTCTGTGTCTAACATATCTCATCACTTCACATTCAGTATCAAACCTCTTGCATACTTAGTCATTTTCCAAATCCAGAACCTAAATGGCCACTGCAGTTCCATCAAAGAATGTGCCTTTGTACACAGAGCCGGAGCTTCCCTCACCAATTAAATTGGATTCATCAAAATTATTTGTTGCTCTTTGAATCTCGTGATAAGAAACTAATTGATGAGTCCCAATCTCTGGTACCTTCTCCACATCTTTGGACTTTCCTTTCTTTTGTCGTTTCATTGTCCAAATTGAAACGAACAAGAATATCAGAAAGGATGTAATAGCCACTGGAGTAGCAACTTGTAGCACAACCTCCTTAAGCTTTGATCGTTTTCCAGGATTATTGTTAGCACAAGTAGGAATCTCCAATATGTTCATTCCACATAGATCTCTATTCCTAAGATATGATTGTATAGTGGAATTTGCAAACACACCACCACTGGATATTTCGCCTTCTAAATCATTAAATGAAACATTGTAGTCTTTAAGGTACAAGAGTTTTTCCAAGGACTTAGGAATAGTACCTGACAAGGCATTTAAAGACAAATACAAGAATTCCATGCTTATTAAGTTGGCAAAGGGTAAAGGAATTGGGCCTAAAAATGAATTGTTCGACAGATAAAGGAACCTCAAGTTTTGGAGGTTGCCAAATGTGCTGGGTAGCATGCCTGAAAAGTGGTTACTGGAAAGATCTAGAGCTACAATGGCTTTCAGTTCTCCAATATCTGATGGAACTTCTCCCTCTATAGAGTTTAGTGACGCGTTTAGAAAGAGAAGACCACTCATTTTCCAAAGGCTCAAAGGAAAGTTTGAAGATAATTTGTTAGAACTCAAAGAAATCAACTGTAGCTTGCTAAGATTTCCTAAACATTCTGGAATTAATCCAGAGAGCTCATTAAGATCAAGAGTTAATTTAACCAAATTAGATAAATGGCATACAGCCTCTGGAATATGTCCCTGTAATTTATTGTTATCTAGAAATAGCCCTTGGAGTTGTTTAAGTTTACCAATCTCAGAAGGAATATTTCCTGCCAAGTTGTTATCTTGAAAGACTAGGGTGATTGGACCGCTCATGTTGCCTATACTTGTGGGGATGAGTCCATTGATGAGTGCATCTCCTATTTCAATGTTTTGAATAGTAGATGAAAGATTCCCAATTGAATTGGGCAGAATACCATTCAACGGATTGTAACCCACTGATAGATATTTCAGCATCCCACATTTCACCAAAGAATTGAAGAATAACAACTCACGCTCTCTTGGTTCATTGGTAAGTTGATTAGTATGTAGGAGCAGTATACGCAGCTCACGAAGATTTCCCAAATCAGTGGGAATAGTTCCTGTGAGAAAGTTGTTTTCTAGCGTCAACAACTCAAGTTTGGAAGCATTTGTTATGAACAATGGAATTTCCCCTTTGAGCTGATCCCAAGTGAAGTTCTACAAGGTTCGAAAGATGAAGACCTGTAGTGGCTGGAATTCTCCCCGAGAGGCTGTTGATACTTAAGTCAATCATTTCCAAAGAAGATATGTTGAAAATAGCCTCTGGAATTTGACCAATAAGATTAGAATTATTGGCAAAGGTTAATTCCCTCAAATTTGATAGCTTCCCTAATTCTTGAGGAATTTGCCCTTCCATGCGACTGCTTTCACAATAAAGGTATTGCAGAGTGGAAATATTTCCCAATGAAGTGGGAATAGTCCCACTTATTGCATTTTCACCAATATAGAACGTCTCGAGCTTTGCTAAGCAACCAATATTTCGGTGGGTATTTCTCCAGTTATGGTGTTGTAAAATATGGCCAAAACTTTGAGCTCCGTAAGATGGCATATGTTGGAAGGGATGCAACCAGAAATTTGGTTGTGAAATATACTTAAAAAGTTCAGATTTGAGACTATATTTCCTGCAAGCAAGAGAGGGCCAGAGAGGCTATTGAGTCGCAGGGATAAAGAAAGTAGCGACGAGATATTAAACAGTGTTGTAGGAATGGAACCTCTTAATTGATTGTCGAACAAGAACAACTCTGTAAGTTGGCTAAGATTACCGATCTCCACTGGAATGTTACCATTGATTCTATTCCCAGACAAATCGAAGTTCATCAATTTTGTGGCATTTCCAACATAAGGAGGGATTATACCTGTGAGGCTATTGTTCCTGAGATTTAAGACCCTAAGTTTGGGTACAGACCACGGATCTTTCCACATTTCACCACCGAGTTCATTGAAAGCCAATGAAATTACTTGAACTCTCTGGTTTTGAAATAGACTTGTTGGTATACTTCCGTTGAGCTGATTGTTTTGAATATCAATGATTTGCAAGCGAGGCAAGTGGCCAAGTCCATAAGGGATGTCATCATGGAAGCTATTGTTCTTGAGATCGAGCTCTCTGAGAAAAGACAAATTGGCCAAAGACGGGGAAATTGTGCCTTGAAGCTACAAATTAGGAAGAGCCAAGGCCACAACCCTTTGTCTTTTTGGAGTGCAAGTGACACCAAACCAAGAGCAAAAAGAAGTATTTTTGGTCCAATTATTGGCCAAAAATATGATTGGGACTTGTAATAAGATTTTGGAAAGCTAGTAGAGCTTGTTGGTCAGTCTCATTTGAGGAAGCAAATGATATAGAAAATTGAAGTAGAAAGAGAAGAATCAATAGGGAAATGTGCTTCTCCATATATGACTAGACAAATGATTTGTGTGTGTGGTATTTCCAATGATCATATATAGTTACTACCAAAACAATTAAAATTTTGAAAAGTATTGACTATAATTTCCAAAATGTGAAAACAGATTGATACGGAGGAGGAAAATAAGTAGCAAACAGATTAATGTGAAGATAGATTAAAAGGAGGACAATAAGTAGCAAAAAAAAAAACGAAAAAAGAATCTGTCCATTTTTCTTATTGATAGACACTAGTCGGGTTGTGTTTCACAAAACGAAATAAAAGTCATGATAGAAAGTAGAAATGTTGCTATCAATTTTCTATATTATAAGGCTGTGTTACACAACACATTCACTAATTAGCACAAAATGGAAGAAATTTTAAGGTTTTTTCTCGAAGAAAATAAAACGTGACGCACACACTAGATATGTTTACATTTTTGTAAATATGTGAGCATCTCATCCAAATAAATTGTGTCTTTGCAAAATGGAACCCCCAACAGTAACACTAGTATAAATGTGGTACTTATACAGAATAGTGAAATTATGACACTTAATGTATAGATGTTTGTTATGTATTGTTTCATAATGTATCGTATTGTATTATATTGTATCGTAATGTATTGGTTTAATGAATACACGGTCTAGATAGATTTTATCGTTCTCCGTCATTACATAATGTGACACATCCATAATCTGAATGATAAACCTAAAAGAAATTGTAGGGTACGAGATAGAGCTACTATGTATGAAAAGATAGGGTAGATCAATGATAAAATAGAATTATTAAATGAAAAGTAAGGAGAAAAATGAGAAGAAAATATAAGGTAATGGTGTGATCAGACCAAATCGATCGTTACACAAAATAGGTCTTTTCATCGTTGCCACTTTTTTTTTTTTTTTTTTTGAAATAGAAAATAAAAATAAATCAAAACACTCATGATATTTAAACTATGAATACAATAAAATACAACAGGCAACAACCATCCAAACAAGGTGTAATTAATTGTCCTATACATGTCATTCAATTTCTTTCTTTCTCTTTTATTTATGGATGGGACGAATCATGGGTGACGGTAAATATTTATTTGCAGTAAATGTTTATATCAATATATGTAAATTAACTGTAAACAAATGGTAATTTAATGAAACAAAAATGTATGTTAGTTAATTATATTAGTAGGTCCTCCAACATTTATGCCCATTTTCCAAAAAATAGAAAAGCTATCACACTTGTATTGAACAAAAAAATATTACTTAAAACTAGCTGTCATTAAATCAGGTCCTGAAGCTGTCTCAAGTACAAGAGACTTCCCATCAAATTTCTATAAGGCGAAGCATCACACTTTTCGGTTCCATCTTCCTTAGAAAATATGGTGTAGGAACTGTATTGTTTTGAATGTAAATAGTGAAGTAGAGATAAACAAGAAGTAAAATAGTATGCAGCTAAACACTTTTGTAATATTTCTTAGTTTTATTCAAGCATTCAAAACATATTAAAGACTATTCAAATCTGAAATCACAAAATGAGGGAAATGCATGCAACACTCTGAAGTACAAACAGTACATGTCTACAGGTAGAACAAAAGACGACTATATTCAACAAACCAGTAATCAAAAAGCAACATGTTAACTTGCAGCTCAGAAAAAACATCACTGGAAGAGATTTCTATGTTTCCAGAAATGTGTTTTTGATTTTGTTAAGCCTTTTGACTACTTCTTTCATGGTTATTCTTGATTCAGCCATTTCCTTTGTGCAGTCTAAAGCCAATTCTATCATGGAGGCTATGCAGATTTCACTTTTACAAGTAATTTGTTCTTCCTCAGAAAAAAGATTGGCATCCACAACGTCCATCATAGTCCCTGAAAATGATTGTGTGATCCATTTCCTCAAGTCAAGATTTTCATTGCATATCTCTTCATCAGTTGGCCTTCTTTTGGTCAAAACCTCCATCAACATTATGCCATAACTATAAACATCACCACTAGCAGACACTATTCCCTCCGAGCCATATTCTTAGAAAAGAATTGAAAAAAAGTTACTCAACTGAAATACAACAATAATTATGCACAAATAAAGACTTGCTTTTTTTACTTCGAGAATCTGGAGAGGCTTAATTATGATAAGAGAAAATCAAAGAGAGTGGATATTTTGTACCTGGTGCAATGTAACCAAGAGTGCCCAATGTCTCGGTATGTGCCATGGACTTTCTTACAGCTAAAATCTTAGAGATTCCAAAATCACCAACATGAGCCACCATATCTTCATCCAAAAGAACGTTGGCTGGCTTTAGGTCGCAATGAACTATCGGAGTGTTATGACCATGGTGCAGATATTCGATTGCCACAGCTACATCAAGCATTATGGTGACTCTTTGAAGGAGGTTCAAGTGGGATTCTTCTCTGTACAACCAATTCTCAAGACTTCCATTGGGCATAAATTGCAAAACAAAGGCTCTTATATAGTCACTAGAACATGTAGTGATCACTGGAACAAGATTTTTGTGTCTAACATTTCTCATCACTTCACATTCGGTATCAAACCTCTTGCATACTTGCTCATTTTCCAAATCCAGAACCTTAATGGCCACTACAGTTCCACTAGGTAATGTGCCTTTGTACACAGAGCCAGAGCTTCCCACACCAATTAAATTGGATTCATCAAAATTATTTGTTGCTCGTTGAATCTCGTGATAAGAAACTAATTGATGAGTCATGATCTCCGTTACCTTTTCAACATCTTTGGACTTTCCTTTCTTCTGTCGTTTCATTACCCAAATTAAAACCAACAAGAATATCATCAAGGATGAAACAACCACTGGAGTAACAATTTTTAGCACAACCTCCTTAAGCTTTGATTGTTTTCCAGGATTAGTGACAGCACAAGCAGGAATCTCCAATATGTGCATTCCGCAAAGACCTTTGTTCCCGAGAAATGATCGCACAGTGGAATTTGCAAACACACCACCACCGGGTATTTCACCTTCTAAATCATTAAATGAAACGTTAATGCTTTTAAGGTATGGGAGTTTTTCCAAAGACTTAGGAATAGTACTTGACAATGCATTTAAAGACAAATCCAAGAATTCCAAGCTGATCAAGTTGGCAAAGGATAATGGAATTTGGCCAAAAAATGAATTGTTTGATAGGTCAAGATACTGCAGGTTTTGGAGTTCTCCCAATCTGCTTGGTATCATGCCTGAGAAGTGGTTACTGGAAAGATGTATTTCTACAATGGCTTTCAGTCCTCCAATATCAGATGGAACTTCTCCCTCTATAGAATTTCGTGACACATTTAGATAGAGAAGACGGCTCATTTTCCAAAGGTTCAATGGAAATTTTGATGAAAATTTATTAGAACCCAAATAAAGATGTTGTAGCATGCTAAGATTTCCTAAGCATTGTGGAATTAATCCAGAGAGCTGATTAGCATCCACAAATAATATAACCAAATTAGATAAATGGCATACAGACTCTGGAATATGTCCCTGCAATTTATTGTTACTTAGAGATAGCCCTTGGAGTTGTTTAAGCTTACCAATCTCAGGAGGAATACTCCCTGTCAAGTTGTTTCCTTCAAAGACTAGGGTTGTAAGACCGCTCATGTTTCCTATACTTGTAGGAATCAGGCCGTTGATGAGTGCATCTGCTATATACAAGTTTTGAATAGTAGATGAAAGGTTCCCAATAGAATTGGGAAGAACACCATTCAATAGATTGGCACCCAATTGTAGATATTGCAACATCCTACAGTCCGTCAAAGAATCGACGAATCGTAACTCATGCCCTCTTGGTTCATTGGTAAGTTGATTAGTATGTAGTAACAGTTCTCGCAGCTCACGAAGATTCCCCAAATTAGTAGGAATAGTTCCTGCGAGGAAGTTATTTTCTAGTGACAGAATCTGAAGCTTGGAAGCATTTGTTATGAACGATGGAATTTCCCCTTCCAGCTGATTTTCTCCCAAGAGAAGTTCTTGAAGGTTCTGAAGATGAAGACCTGTAGTGGTTGGAATTCTACCTGAGAGGTTGTTGAAATTGAACTCAATCATTTCCAAAGAAGATATATTGAAAATAGCCTCTGGGATTTCACCAATAAGATTATAATTTCCCCCAAAGTATAATTCCCTCAAATTTGATAGCTTCCCTAATTCAGGAGGAATTTGCCCCATAATGCGATTGTTTGAACAATAAACACTACGCAGAATGGAAATATTTCCCATTGAAGTGGGAATAGTCCCTTCGATTGGATTATCTCCAATAGAGAATCTCTCAAGCTTGGATAAACAACCAATATTTCGGGGTATATCTCCAGTTATATTGTTGAAAGATATGGACAATACTTTGAGCTCTGTGAGTTGGCAAATGTTGGAAGGAATGCAACCAGAAATTTGGTTCTTAGATATACCTAAAAACTTCAGATTTGACACAATATTTCCTTCATCTAGCAAGAGAGGACCAGAAAGTCTATTGTATAGCAAATGTATGGCAAGTAGTGACGAGATATTAAACAGTTCTGAGGGAATGGAACCTGTTAATTGATTATCAGTCAAGGACAAGTTTGCAAGTTGGCTCAGATTACCGACCTCCTTTGGAATGTTGCCACTGACTCTATTCCCAGACAAACTGAAGATCATCATTTTTGTGGCATTTCCAACAGAAGGAGGGATTATACCTGTGAGGCTATTGTTCCTGAGATTTAAGACTCTGAGTTGGGGTACATACCATGGCCCTCTCCACATTTCACCACTGAGTTCATTGAATGCCAATGAAATTACTTGAACTCTCCGGTGTTGAAATAGACTTGCTGGTATACTTCCATTGAACTGATTGTTTTTAATATCAATCACTCGCAAGCGAGGCAAGTGGCCAAGTCCATAAGGGATGCAACCGTGGAAGCTGTTGTTCCCCAGATTGAGCACACTGAGAAAGGACAAATTGGCCAAAGACAGGGAAATTGTGCCTTGAAGTTGCAAATTAGGAAGATCCAAGGCCACAACCCTTTGCCTTTTTGGACTGCAACTGACACCCAACCAAGTGCAAAAGGAAGTATTTTTGGTCCAATTATTGGCCAAAAAATGATTAGGACTTGTAATAAGATTTTGGAAAACTAATAGAGCTTGTTGGTCAGTCTCATTTGAAGTAGCAATTGATATAGAAAATTGAATTAGAAAGAGAAGAATCAATAAGAGAATGTTCTTCTTCATGCTGTTACTATATATGCACTTGGAAACAGATTGCTTCAGCGGGATTTGAAAGCTTGATTTATTTTTCAAATGTATTATTTCATTATATAGCACCACTATTGTTGTTGGTTTGACAGAGCAATTGGTATTTGCCCAAGTCTTCACGGCATCAACAACAACATCTAGTGTAATCTCACAAGTGTACGAAACCTTACTCTTACCTTGAAAAGGTAGATATCACTATTACCCAAGTCTTCACTGCAAACGCATCCCCACATGTACTGCCACATCAAACATACAAAACATTAATTTCTTTCATATGGAATGGTCCTTGAAATGAAAATTATTTGATAACATAATAAAATGTTGAATGTATTCTATTTGATCTCTTTTTCCTATATTTATAATCTATGGTTTGTTTATCGTTATTATTATGGCAACTCTTCCCCTAGAAACGTGTTTGTACATCCGTGTGTTTGTGTTATTAAATTCAATTGAACCCCCTTGCACCCCCTTTGTCAGATTCTTTAGAAATACACTATTATTGGAGAATCCGTTGACATTTTTTATGAGTGCGAGCATAGTTTAAGCTTTTAGTTAAATAAAGTATATTTTTGTCATGATGATAGACATGCTAGTCATGTTTATAGTGGATTTTCTGTGGCACGATACAATATTGGGGTTCATGAGTGGAGCAGCCACTGTTATGTGCTTTCAGCAATTGAAAGGAATACTTATTGGACTTGTTCATTTCACACATCAAACTGATATTGTCAGTGTCAATTAATTCTATCTTTACACAAATGCATCAAGTACGTAATTCCTTTATAACTTTAATCTACGTTCCTCTCCTTCGTATCTGATGTCTGGTACTCGCAATTTTCACATGTTGTACGTTCCCTTTGAATGATTAATCATTTTCTTAGTGATGTACTTGTATGTTATATAATATAAAACAGTACATGAGGCTAATTAATCAGTGAATATTTTTGACAGATTAGGCAATTGAAAATGGGGATAAATCCACCATCGTATTCTGAACTGGCATTTATCTCACAGTATCTTGCAACTGACTGTGATATTCATATTTTTTACGACTGACTTTAAATTAATATACAATAATAACTGGATTTATATTTATAAATCTTTTGTGAATTTCTCAATACAAATGTATAATTTAGCAAAATCTATTGGATACCAAAGAGGCTACAAAATAATGTAAAATTCCAAATGCACCAACCAACCTAAAGAGATGATAGACTTGAAAGTATGAGAATCAATTCATCTAATTTTTGTGTCCATTTGATACAATTACGCCACAATCCCAGATTAGTTGGAGGTTGGAACCGATACTATATTAACCTTTATTTTAATTTATGACACCAAACGATGAATGACAACCTCAAGACATCAAAATCAACAAATGAAATTCAACAACACGTACATTTTTAATCCAACTAAAACTTGTCACCCTAAAAAACTGAGATGACTATAAATCTAGGGACCATAAATCTATGGTCAAATCCGAAAGAAAATAACGTCACCTGATTTTTCTAACTTTAATTGTCCAAGTATTGGTGGACAAAGTTTACCTTGTTGCGGAAGCTGATTATATAGAGAGTGATGAAATCACAACTGCTATATCTAAAGGTAGCTAATAAATAGTAAATGAGACAACAATAAAAAAGAACACCAGAAATTTACGATGTTCGGCAAAATTTTATTGTCTTTTGCCTACTCCTCGGACACAACCAACCAATATTTATTTCACTCCAAAAGAATACAAGTGAAATACTACAAGAGAGAAAGAAGAACAAATGCCTTTGAAGATGAGAAGGCAAGTGAGAAGTTTGTTACCAATGAATTAGGAGCTACCTATTTATAGGAGTGGATTCTTCCTATTGATGTCATCCATGACATTACAATGTATCAAAATGTCAAGATTTACCTTGTGAAACCATTTTATGGTTTACCTAAATTTCACCTACAAAGTTGCTATCTTGACTTTTGTACCAATGAAAAATTATCTTCCTAACTACCAAATCTTCACATTAATTCATCTTGAATCTTGTCAAATTTAACAAATCTCCACCTTGACAAGATTCTCCATTTTCAACCTTCTCTCAACAACTTTTGATTGTGTCTTCAACCTCAATCTTCAATGTTCAACAATGTTGATCAAGTTCAAACAATGTTGAAACTTGACCGCAGTCACCACTTTTGTCAGCATATTGGTATGATTATCCCTAGATTGAATTTTTTGCACTGTGACTCTACCTTCTTCTATGATGTCTCGTATGAAATGATATTGGACATCAATGTGCTTCGTCCTTGCATGATAAACTTGGTTCTTCGCTAATTGAATAGCACTTTGACTATCACAAAATATTGTGATTCCTTCTTGTCCAATACCAAGCTCTCTAAGCAATCCTTGAAGCCAAATTGCCTCCTTCACAGCCTCTGTAATTGCCATATACTCTGCCTCAGTAGACAAAGCAATTGTTGACTGCAAAGTAGACTTTCAACTAACTGGTGCGTTTGAGATAGTGAAAATATAACCAGTAGTTGATCTTCGTTTGTCCAAATCACCTGCATAATCCGAGTCACAATATCCAACAAGATATTGACTATCTTTCTGCTCGAAAACCAAGCCAACATCTACAGTATTATGAATATACTGTAGAATCCATTTTACAGCCTGCCAATGATCCTTTACAGGATTAGGCATGTACCTGCTTACAACTCCAACGGCGTGTGAAATATCTGGCCTTGTGCAAACCATTGCATACATCAAGCTACCAACAACATTCGCATATGGTACTCTTGACATATATTCTCGTGCAGCTTCATTCTTTGGCGACATAGCATCACTAAGCTTAAAATGAGGAGCAAACGGAATGCTAACCGACTTCGTTTTCTCATTCATGCCAAATCGATTTAGTACCCTCTTCAAATATTCTTTCTGAGATAAAAGAGATTCTTTGAACGTTGATCTCTTTTTATCTCCGTGCCAAGGATCCTCTTTGCCTCACCCAAATCCTTCATCTCAAGCTCCTTTCTTAGTTGAATCTTTAGCTTCTTAATTTCCTCTTGACTTTTAGAAGCTATCAACATATCATCAACATATAGGAGAAGATATATAAATGAATCATCTTTAAGCTTGCGCAAATACACACAAGGATCGTATTTGCTTCTTATGTACCTCTGCTGCAACATAAACTTATCAAATCGTTTGTACCATTGTCTAGAAGATTGTTTCAATCCATACAACGATTTTTCAAGTTTGCACACCATATTTTCTTTTCCATCAACTTTGAATCCTTCTAGCAGAGTCATGTAGATTTCCTCTTCCAAGTCTCCATGTAAAAATGCAGTTTTTACATCCAACTGAACTAGTTCCAAATTCAATTGTGCTACAAAAGCCAACAAATCTCTAATGGAGGAGTGTTTTACAACTGGAGAAAACACCTCATTATAATCAATTCCCTCATTTTCAGCATATCCTTTGGCCACCAATCTTGCTTTGTAGCGAACATCTTCTTGGTTAGGAAATCCTTCTTTCTTTGCAAATACCCATTTGCACCCAATTGCTTTCTTGCCCTCCGGGAGATTGACCAATTTCCACGTATGATTCTGATGAAGGGACTGCATTTCTTCATCCATGGCAATCCTCCACTTATCTTCTTCTGAACTTTGGATTGCATCTTTATAAGTGGTAGGAATGTCAACAACTGCAATTGAGTATGCACAAGCCATCATATCTATGAGTTGAGCATGTTTTCTTATTGTCCTTTTTGGCTTGCTGGTTGCTATTGATTCAAGTTGTGGTTGAGGTTCTTGAGACCGAACCTCCCCTTCGACTGACTCTTCTTCCAGAGGAAAATCTTTTGTTGTTTCCTCGTTTGATCCCAATATTGGGAAAAATATTTTTCCCTAAAACTCTACCTGCTTTGAAGCACCATCAGCTTGTTTGACATCTTCAAATGTTACCTTATTTGTCAAGGCAGATTCATCAAATGTAACATCCCTACTGAAAATAATTTTTCTTGTCTCTGGACACCATAAACGATATCCTTTGATTGCAAAAGTAATCCCCATAAATAAAACTTTCTTTGCTCTTGGGTCTAATTTTGACTCTCTTACATAATAATATGCAATTGAGCCAAATACATATAAAGAACCATAATCTTCAGCAGGTTTTCCATACCATTTTTCTAATGGTGTCTTCCCACCAATAGAAGTAGATGGTAGACGATTAATGAGGTGGCATGCATATATTAGTGCCTCAGTTCAAAACTCTTTGCCCAAGCCACCATTGGACAACATACACTGAACCTTCTCTAGCAAAGTTTGGTTCATGCGTCTGTCACTCCATTCTGTTGTGGTGTATTTCTGACGGTGAAATGTCTGACGATGCCATTTTCTTCACAAATTTTCTGAAAAAGATCGTTTTTGTATTCTCCACCATTGTTTGTTCGAATACACTTGATCTTTCTGCCACTTTGAGTCTTTATCATCGCCTTCCATTTGAGAAAAATTCCCAACACTTCATCTTTAGTTTTCATCGTATACACCCACAGTCTTTGGGAAAATTCAACAACAAAGGTTACAAAATAGTGTTTTCCACCTAATGAAGGTGTTTTAGAAGCACCCCAAATAGCTGAATGAACATAATCCAAAATACCTTTAGTATTATGGATAGTTGTTCCAAATTTAACCCTTGTTTGCTTTTCCTTGAAACAATGCTCACAAAACTCCAAGTTGCAAGTTTTTAATCCTTTTAGCAATCCTTGATCTGATAAAGTTTTTAAGGATTTTCCTCCAGCATGTCCCAAGCACATATGCCACAGCCTGGTCATTTCTGTCTTATTTTCGTCATTGGATGTTGTTGTTGCTATTCCAATAACTGTACTACCTTGATAGTGGTACATGTTATTATTTCTTCAAATTGCCTTCATTACCACCAATGCACCAGAGCATATTCTCATTACCCCATTAGCTGCAATGACTTTGAATCCCTTTGACTCTAGGACTCCTACATAAATGAGATTTTTCTTCAAATCTGGTACATATCGAACATCTGTTAATGTTCTGATCAATTCATCATGATTCCTTAATCGAATTGAACCAACACCATATGCGGTAAGAGGATTATTGTTTGCGGTATGAATAACTCCATATTCTCTTTCTTGTAAATCAACAAACCAGTCCCGATTGGGACACATATGATAGCTACAAGCTGAGTCCATCAACCATACATCAGATTATTATGATGGATTTGTTGTAACTAGTGAGTAATCTGAGTCATCACAATCAGCCACATTTGAATCCATGACAACCTTCCCATTATTTGGTTTGGCCTTGCTTTTCAACTTTGGGTAGTCTTTTTTCCAATGCCCTTTTTCTTGACAAAAGGCACATTCATCTTTGCTGAGTCTGGATCTTGACTTGGATCTCTTTTTCTTCATTCTCATATGATTTTGAGAATGAACTCTCACAATTAGTACTTTTGCTTCTCCGCCTTTTTGTTTTTCTCTCTTTCTTTGTTCATAACTATATAAGGCAGAACAAACTTCTTTGAGAGATACTTCATCATTCCCATGCAGTAGAGTAGTTTCAAGATGCTCGAACTCATCAGGAAGTGATCTTAACAACATTAAGTCCATATCTCCATCCGTAAAAGTCACGTCCATATTCCGCAAATCTGTTGCCAACTTATTAAAGCTGGTGATATGATCATTCATTGTGCTACCATGAACATAAGTGAAGCGTAACAGTCTTCTTTTCGTGCAAAGTTTATTTTGACTGTTTTTCTTCAAGAATTTCTCCTCCAATGAATTCCATAATTTATTTGCAGATGTTTCTTTTGTGTATGGATACTTTTGTTCTCTTGCAAGGTAAGATCGAATGGTACCGCAAGCAACACGGTTGATAATATTCCAATCTTTTTCTCCTACACTGTCTGGTTTCTTTTCTTCTATGACAATATCTAGTACTTGTTGAAAAAGAACATCAATGACTTCGCCTTGCCACATTCCGAAATGTCCTGACCCATCAAAAATTTCAACTGCAAATTTCGCATTTGACACAATTCTTGTCATAAGCGAAGATGTCAATAATGACGTATTATTGACATTCCATGTGGACTCATCATTTTTATTGTCTCTCATTTTTTCTACAAATACTATTTACTAGCTAACAATGCAAAGACCAAAGTAAATCTTTCTGACGTGGAAGTTCAGACTGTGCTACAACCATAGAGCATACCCATATAATACCTTGGTTCTGATACCAATTGTTGCGGAAGCCGATTATATAGAGAGTGATGAAATCACAACTGTTATATTTAAAGGTAGCTAATAAATAGTAAATGAGACAACAATAAAAAAGAACACCAAAAATTTACGAGGTTCGGTAAAATTTTGTTTTCTTTTGCCTACTCCTCGGACACAACCAACCAATATTTATTTCACTCCAAAAGAGTACAAGTGAAATACTACAAGAGAGAAAGAAGAACAAATGCCTTTGAAGATGAGAAGGCAAGTGAGAGGTTTGTTACAAATGAATTAGGGGCTACCTATTTTGTAGGAGTGAATTCTTCCTATTGATGTCATCCATGACATCACAATGTGTCAAAATGTCAAGATTTACCTTGTGAAACCATTTTATGGTTTACCTAAATTTCACCTACAAAGTTGCTATCTTGACTTTTGTACCAATGAAGAATTATCTTCCTAACTACCAAATCTTATTCATCTTGAATCTTGTCAAATTTAACATACCTGACACATGTGTTAAGTATGTAACCAATAAATTAGTCAAGGTGCCCTAGACACCTACCGTCATATCATATACTATTATAAGTGGGAACATCTTAACTTCAAAATTGAATTACTATTTTACCCCTTCACTATATTTAAATATTATTAAAAAAACTAATTAATAAAATATTAAATAATAATTTTATGGTATTAATCCATTATATTTCTAGATAGAATTAATTCATGGAATTCTAAAATAGAGTTTGGTAGATGAAGTGTTATTATTAAAAAAACTAATTAATAAAATATTAAATAATAATTATATGTTATTAATCCATTATATTTCTAGATAGAATTAATTCACAGAATTCTAAAATGAAGTTTGGTAGATAAAATGTTTCGTAACAACAAAAGGCAGTAAATTATATCCTTTAAAAACTGAAATATCCTTAAAAAACAACAAAATGTCCTTTGAATTACCAAACATCCTAATATGGCACACATATTTAGATTTTAGTCAGAAACTTTACATATCCCAACTTTAACCAATCTAATTCTCATAAATGTTATGTATATCATCAATTTTTAAATGACTTTTATAATTCCTGACTTATAATTATACATACCAAAAAGTTGTTTTCAAAATTACTTTATATTAATGCATATGTTGTAAATAAGTGGATGTCCATGGGACCCACATTTACTGTAGCAATATTAGTACTCCAAGTAATTTTCTTCCTATAAAAGGGTATGCTCACTCAATGTAAAACCACACCATTGAAAGAAATACTTCCTTGCTTTCTTTCTTTCTACTACTACTACTTTTCTCTTCTTTTTCTATTACTTTAATATTTTATTTCATAACACGTTATCTGCACGAAGCTCTAATTTTCTCCTGATAAATTAAAATTTTATCTCAGAATATGGAAATTCCCCAGTCATCAGATAGATCCAAAATCAATTATGATGATATATGTCTTATAGATAGTGCCACAACACACACTATTTTAAGAGATAAGAAATATTTCTCTTATTTAATTATGAAAGAAGCTAATGTCAATACAATAACTGGTAGTATAAAATTAATAGAAGGCTTCGGAAAAGCTAACTTAGTACTTATCGGAGGAACTAATTTGACAATCAATGAAGCATTATATTGTAGTAAGTCTCAAAGAAATTTATTAAGTTTCAAAGACATTCGTCAAAATAACTATCATATTGAGACTACAGGTGATGAAAAGAATGAATATCTTTATATTACTACAATGATGTCGGGTAGGAAGGTTGTGCTTGAAAGGTTACCCGCTCTTTCATCTGGTTTATACTACACAAGTATTAGCATGATTGAAACGCATGCCATAGTAAACCAAATGTTTACTAAATCAAATGATTTTATTATTTGGCATGATCGGTTGGGCCATTCCGGTTCTAATATGATGTACAAAATAATTGAGAGTTCACATGGACACTCTCTGAAGAACCATAAAATTCTTCAATCTAAGGAATTATCTTGTGCTACATGTTCTCAAGGCAAATTGATTACTAGATCATCAATAATCAAAGTGGGAATTGAATCTCCAGCATTTCTGGAACGTATACAGGGTGATATATGTGGGCCTATTCACCCATCATGTGGACCATTTAAATATTATATGGTTTTAATAGATGCATCTACAAAATGGTCACATGTGTGCTTATTACAATGTGGCGTTTGCAAGATTACTTGCTCAGATAATAAAGTTAAGAGCATAATTTCCAATTATGCAATTAAGAAAATTCATCTTGATAATGCTGGTGAATTTACATCCCAGACTTTTAATGATTATTGTATATTAACTGGGATAACAGTTGAGCATCCAGTTGCTCATGTACTCAAAATGGTCTAGCAGAATCATTGATTAAACGTCTCCACTTAATTGCTAGACCAATGCTTATGAGAACAAAGCTTCCCATTTCATTATGGGGTCATGATATTTTACATGCAACAAGTCTTGTACGGATCAGACCGACAAGCCATCATAAAGTCTCCCCATTACAATTGGCTTTTGGTCAGGAGCCGAACATTTCTCATCTAAGAATATTTGGATGTGCGGTATATGTTCCAATTGCTCCACCACAATGTACAAAGATGAGTCCCCAAAAAAGGTTGGGGATATATGTTGGGTATGAATCTCCTTCTATTATAAAATATTTGGAACCTATGACTGGGATTTATTTACGACACAATTTGTTGATTGTCATTTTAATGAATCAGTATACCCAACATTAGGGGGAGGAAATAAGCAGCTGAAAAAAGAAATAGATTGGAATGCATTATCACTATCTCATTTAGATCCTCATACAAATAAATGTGAACATGAGGTTCAAAAGATAATCCATTTGCAAAATATTGCAAATCAATTGCTAGATGTATTCACTGACCTATCAAGAGTTACTAAATCTCATATTTCAGCTGCTAATGCTCTAATTTGAGTTGATGTCCCGATAGGACAATTAATTAATACAAATGAGTCTAAATCACGCTTAAAACGTGGTAGACCAATCGGTTCCAAAGATAAAAATCCTCGAAAAAGGAAAGAAGATAACGATCAAGATGGTCATAATATGAAAGAACCTACTCAAGAAGAGCAAGAAGACACAATAATTGATGAAACCTTGGAAGAAGTTCAGATGCCTGAAAATAATGAAGAAATCTCAATAAACTATGTCTCATCTATTTTATTTAAAAATATATTTTGGATTGGTTTAGAGAGTCGCCACTTAATTTTTGAGAAAAATCAAGAAAAACTACTTTTTCAAAAGATTAAAACAGGAATCTCATGAAAATATTTGAAAGGGTTCAGGGTTCATATTAGCATTTCGGGAAGGATTTGAAAGCACCCAAAATGCCCGCTAACATGCGGTTATCCGATAATTAACTATTTGGCTAATATTTTAAAAAAATAAGCTTACTTGAATAAATAGAAAAAACAAGCAACTTTTGAACTCACTTTTTCTCAAATAAAAGGGGATAAGGATGTTGTTTAAGTAGAAAATACTAAATGTTTTTAAGTCAAAATAAAATGAAAATAAACTTATTTGATTTTAACAGTTATGGTTAACTCATTCTTTTGGGGAATTGAATTAAGGAGGAAACCTTAGAATCAACTAGCAAATAAATAATTAAACAAATACGAAATACGAATAAAATGAAGAGAGAGAAGGCGTTGGGCCCAAGTTTGGTTTTCTGTTCGCCTGGACCAACACTTGGACCTAATTTCATTTTGGGCCAAAAGACCCAATTCTTGCCACCTGTCATAAATTATAATAAGACAATAATAGGTAAAATAACAAGGGCTTAGGCCCAAAGATAACAAAATACAATTTTTGGAATTTGGGGGGTTTTAGGCCCAGTTTCCCACTTTCGTATATACTAGATGTATACTAGTGTATACCATCCCGTAAATCTGCTCTGAACACCTGTACGCCAAATTCATGGACTTATTCTTCGATTCCACTTGTCGGCTGACTCGAAAAGAAGGATTTGAGCCTTTATGGCTCTCTTGAAATGCAAGAAGAAGATAGGAGTTCATGACAAACTCGGGTAGATTTCCACATGCAAAGCGACAAACAAATCATAAAATTAGCACAGGAGAAAACAAGAAGAAAGTGGCGAGATAAAATAAATATAAAATAAAATAAATAACATATGCTAGCCTAATCATTGACAATGCAAACTTTAAACAATAATTTTAAAAGGAAAACTAATTAAGGACTAACATTTCTCATACCTACGGTAATAGATAGTAATGGGGCAAAATGTCAAAGGAGAATTAATGTCCCTTCTAGAAATCAATAAAGCAAGAAAACAAAAGAAACCAAGTTCAAAAATCTTAAACTAATAGAGTTACACATGCTAGCTTAATTAAGTAATCCTTTTAAAAATATGAAAAGGGACAGTGACATACCACAATGAAATAAATAACATGGACTAAATTAGATGGGAAAAAAAAAACGGGACTTGGTTGAATATCAAATGCAAGAAATGACTAGTGTTTATCGAGCAGGATTAGAGAGTAAGCCAAGTAGAACTATGCTAAAGATTAACTAGATTTTTCAAAAAAAAGAAAATGATAACCAAACCAGCAAACTGAGAATAGCATTCAATCTGTTAAGTTAGCTAAGATGAAGGAATTTTATATTTTAAAGGGTTAATCACACAAAAGGACCACATCCCCATGGAATTAACACCCGAACACCGTACCAACTAACATAAGCTGAGTTCAAATCTAACAACAAATATTAATGTTTTATGTTGTAGCAGAATAGACTAATCAACAGTAGACTAACCATAGGACTTGGAAACAAAGAAAACAAGCTACTATTTTAACAAACCATGGACAAAACAACATACAAGCTCCATATTAACTAGCTAAAAATTCTGCTCCCATTTTGAAAAGGAAATCAACCTTAACAGACCAAGATAGCAACCACGAAAGCTATTTCGGCCATCCTAAACAACACCAGGCCAAACGAGCAACCAAACCACATACACAACGTAACTAAATGCGAAAATCAAAAGAAAAACGGAGTTCTCAACCCAAAGAGTTCTTAAACTTAGATTCACACGAAGGATGCATTCTATATCCCAAACTAAAATATGTCAACAACAAACAAGACGGTCAAACCTTAGACATCAATAGTAGATCAAACAAAGAAACAGATGCATCCCAAAAAGAGAAATAAGAAATCAGCATAAAGAAGCTTTGATTCACGGACAGCAAAGGACCAAAACGAGTTTAGAATCAAAAGGAATTTTACCTTTCCTGGGGCAGCGACCTGGGCAAGAACGAGCAGGGGGATGATGGCGAGTTCCACCACACAATCACAAACGAGACCGCGAGTGAAAGGCCTAGTTTAACCCCCTTTTTTTTCGAATGTCTTCTTATATGTATTTTGGGACTAATTACTCAAACTATGTCTCTCTGCCTTAATTCAGAAAAATTTTCCCACCCCCGAGCGTCTCCCTCATAATGAATAAAGGGGGGAATATAAATAAGAGGAATTAGGGTTCGGATTTTTGGGGGGAAAGAGGCTGAAATTCGGATAGAAAGGGCCCATTTCGAAATTCAAATTTGAAAAACCTTTCACCAATTTAGGGAGACAACCTTTTTCTTGACGTTTTGACTCATTCCGAGAGGGGAAGGGGGGACAGACGGGTGGGATCGAATCACTTGTCCTCACCGTGGCACGCGGAGCGATCTCACGGCTCCAAGGACAAGAGACGCGGCTGACAGATGCTTTTGCTGCTGTTGCAGCGAAGAAGATGCTGGAATGAACTGCTGTAACGTTTCTGGGCAGAACGTTGCTGGGTTCTTTTTAGTAGGAAACGGGCCGGGTCGGGGGAAATGGGCTGGGCGGTATTGTTCTGCTGCTGTTGGGAATTGCTGGAAAATTGGGTTATTGAAGAAGTGGGCTCGCTGGATTGATGGGCTGCTGCAATTGCAATTAAAAGCCTCAAAATGGGTCTTGCGTAAAATGGCCATTGGATAGCAAATCTAGCCCATTAAGTTATACGACTCAACCAAATTGAGGTAATCAATTAATTTGGCTAGAGCTTAAATGAAATGAATAAATATAACTAATTAACGAGCTTCTTAATTTTAACGAAATAAAATAGCTAACTTAATTATAAACTAAATCATTT
>JAJOOF010010086.1:0-22204 GCA_029582545.1 Solanum lignicaule | reverse complement strand
CTGCTAAGTACTCATGTTTAGAGGTGGTGTTGGACAAGTTGTGTATTATGCTTGAGCTTGACTCATCTATGGTATTTTTGTATCATTCTTATTTTTGTTTCTCTTGTTCCCTTAGTCCCGATTTCCCCCTTGATTATGCTTATCGCTTGTAGTCATTTTTTTTTTGCTTCCGCGACCAAGGATGTGTAATGATACGCTATGAGGCTTGTTTCGGGTTCCTTCGGGTTCCCCATTCGCCGGTCACGTCTAGGCCCTAGGATTGGGTCGTGACATTCACACCCATGTAAAGGGACTCTACTTAATGAGGCTTTTCAAACATCCTAGGACTCTTTATCCTAATGCTCTGATACAAAGTTTGTCACGCCCCGAAGCTACCCCCATGACGTGGACACAGGACCTAGGATCACGAGTGACCCCAAGCTAACCCTGCTGGCATATCATAAACATACTTAAAGATAAACTGAAATAAGAAATACTGTGCGGAAGCTAAATCATCTCGTAAACTAAAATGATGGGGAATACCCATAAACTATTTGACTATATGAAAACTGAGAGTTTAACAACAATTGAAAGGTCAAACTGAAATGCTAAAGATGAGTCTAACAATGTCTGAAATAAAGCCTCTACTTACTAGAAATGCTAGGACATACCCCAACTAGATCTAGCAAAAACTGAAACTAAAGACTAAAATCAAAGTAAACATGTATGTCATCCTCGAAGAATGAGGACTCACCACCGATATTACTGAGCTAAAGATCGAGAACCGATCTATGCGTGGTCAGGAAGTTGAGGACCTGAACCTACATCACAAGAAGATGTAGTGCAGAGTATGCATCAGTACTTGAAAGGCACTGAGCATGTAGGATAAAATAAAGCTGAACAATAAACTTAACTAAACCAAATCATATAAGTAAACAATGAAATGATATAAGCATGATAATATACTAAGAATACTGAACATGAACTAACTGAAGGCAATGACCAAGTTTATAACATGCTGAGACTGAAATCTGACTCTAACTGATAACATGGTCAATCAAATAGAATCTGACTGTAAAGGAGCTACTAATAACCGACATAAAACCACATGAGGTAAACATGGAGTGCGATGTATACACCCTATTGAGAGGACCCAATATACCCTGCAAGAGGTATAGAGGCATGACTGGCGTGATTACTATAATATAATGCCCACAGAGGGGACTTATAAACCTACAGGGGCACGTAGTTGTAGGACTATTCTGGTACGTTTAACCCTAGTCCACTAGGTATTTAGATACGCCCAATAAGAATGTATATAAGAAATTTTATGACTGAAATGTGAAGTACTGGATAGCTCAATTTCTGACATGCAAACTCTGAGAATGAAACAATTATAACTGATAATGTGACATTCGTAAACTGAAGCATGTATAAGTGAAATAACTGACCTAGCATGCATAATTCATGAACTAAAAGAACTACATGTCTAGGGTTCTGAATTTCATAAAAGAAACTAAGCAATAACATGATAATATGATTTGGATCATTCTAATAGCTAAAACCCAACAATTTCTAACATTCTAGAAACCACAGGTCTAGATAATATTAAGGGAATCAAGATTCTGACTGATATTTCGGGACCTAATGTGTGAGAGGAACCCACTAGTAAATCCCACATACCTGGTGATGAAATTCACGGAGAAATCTTTCGATTTTGGGGCTGGAACTGATGAAAACTTGTTGCGTTCTTGAACTAGGGCTCGGTCGACTTTCTTCTGTGTTTTGCTCTAAGTTTGATGAATATTTGGTGTATAACTTATTAGGGTAAGTTCTAATTAGTTTACTAGGAAAAAAGGGACAAAATCCACTTAATTTAGGGGTTAAAAAATGTAGTTTATTGGTCCGACGCATAAGGAAAACAACAAACGACCCCTGACTTAAAATCTGTTGAAGCCACCGATGGGACTGATCGACGATTTGTGGGCTCATCCACGATCCGTCATGTCAGTCCGTCGATTGACTAAAGGATGGGTTCTAGGGGGTCCTAAGGGTCTCGACCTACGGACTGATCGATGGTCCGTGGACTGACCTATGATCCATCATGTCAGTCCGTCGATCGACTTCAGAGGGTGGGTTCTGGGGTTCCTAAGGGTCTCGACCTATAGGCTAATCCACGGTCTGTGGATAGGTCCACGATCCGTCCTCTCATTCCATCGATCTACTTTAGAGAATGGGTCTGGGGGGTTTTGAGGGCCTCGACCTACGGGCTGATTGACGGTCCCTGGAATGATCCACGATCCGTCCTGTCAGTCTGTCGATCGACTTTAGAGGATGGGTTCTGAGACCTCGATCCACGGACCTATACCACGGTCCGTGGTCTGACCTACGATCCATGGGTTCGGCCGTGGGTCATGCCTTAGAGAAATTTCTGGACTGAATCTGGGGAGGGCTGCAGGTGGCCAACCACGGACTACCAGGACAGACGTGGGTCACCCTACGGTCGATAGGTGGCAACCGTGGGTTTCACCTGCCACTTCTGGAAATCCGCTGGTCCGGTCTATTTTCGGATACGGGGTGTTACAAGTAGACACTTAAACTTGTATAAAGTTGAACATGTAGAAACAAGAGTCCCAGGTGGCATAATATACCTAGGACACAACATAAGACACATATCGTCACTTAGGATGCCACATAAGACGTGTATGTTTATTTGTTTAACTTTATACAAGTTAAACTGTCTACTTGTACACACCCAAATTTAAAGGACATAAATATGAAATGAGGTCAAGTTAAAGGGTATATTGAAAGGAAAAATCTTTCAAAAGAACTTAATTTCTTCTAATTTTGAAAAATAATACAACTCAAAGGTGACATTTTTATCTTTCTAATAAGAAAGAAAGTTTAACTTGTTGCCTAAGGAATCATCATCTTGTTTAGGCATAATACGTTAATGTTCTCTTTAACATGACTTTATATGGAATATAAACCTTCAAACTTTGGGTGTGCACAAGTAGGTACTTAAACTTGTATAGAGTTGAACAAGTAGATACACATGTCCTACTTGGCGTTATACCTGGAAATTCATGTCCAACGTGGTATCCTACATGTATTATGACACGTACGACTCATGTGTCAACTTTTTCAGCTTCTTAAAATTTTAAAAGTGTCTACTTGTGCACACCAAAAGTTGGAGGGTATAGAGCAAACTAAAGCCAAGTTAAATGACATTTATATATTATGCCTTTTATTTATATAGGGATAAGGCACAAGTATCCCCCTAGACTATGATCAAAATCTCAGAGACATACCTTAACTATACTAAGGTCCTATTATACCCCTGACTTCATTTATTTTTGTAATTTTGTAAACCTTTTCGCCTATCTGGCACACCCCGTGACTCCACACAATTGAGGCGCATGGGAGATATTTTGATGTCACGTAAGTCAAAAAGTTGTACAAAATTACATAAAAATATGGATTCAGGGGGTAATAGGACCTTAGTTTAGCTAAGATATGTGTCTGGGAGTTCGTCATAGTCTAGGAGGGTACTTGTATCTTATCCCATTTTTTTAATTCTTTTTATTTTGTTTATATGACCCCCCCCCCCAAACCACCACCCCAATAATCTTTTTTTATATTTTTTAATTCAAAATTTTGTGTTCACTCACTTTTATGTATGTGAAACCACATACTTTATCCAACTCAGAAAAATCAATGCCACAAAAGTTAAGTTAAATTAGGATAAGAAGAAGGGTCACCTCGAACATTCCACCATCTACAAATAATATATAAGTATTGACCAAATAAATAGGGTTCTTATTTATTTTCTAGTGTGTGGTAAGTGTAACAAATATTATTACAAGAATATTTATAAATAATCTAGCAAAATACTATAGGCGGAAAGGGGTGGGGAGTGATGGTTCAAAGTGGGATAGTCAAGTGATGGGAATCGGGGATGTTGGGTGAGTGTGGAGAGGACAATGAATTTGAAATGTCACTTATGAATCTTATTTTCCTTACTTTAATCAGGAAAATCAGTTTTAAGGAGCTTGTTTCTCTAGAGAAATTAATTTTAAACATATTTGACCAACCAAATATGGAAAAATATTTCCCTCCACACCAAACACATTTACCTTTCAAAAAAATTCTGTTGTTTTACAAAACCTTCATTTTGTTTCATGAAATTTTCTTATATATATATTGCCTTCAACTTTTTAAGTATGTCTTGATCTTTTTGTTAATTATTATAGCGATAAGGCACAAGTACCCCCCCCCCCAAACTATGACCGAAATTCCAGAGACACACCTTAACTAAACTAAGGTCCTATAACCCCACCCCCGAACTCATTTTTTATATAATTTTGTACACCTTTTGGCTTACGTGGCGTGGAGTCACGGAGTGTGCCACGTAAACCAAAAGGTGTACAAAGTTACAAAAAAATGGGTTTAGGGGGTAATAGGACCTTAGTTTAATTAAGATGTGTCTCTGAATTTCGATCACAATCTAGGGGGTAGTTGTACCTTTTCCCAATTATTATATTCACCTTAACTAGTCCATATTTATACTACATATTTTTGGGAAAACTCATAGATTGCTCCCTGAACTTGTCCTGAAAAGTTAGTTACACGCTTAAACTATCACAGTGACCTAGTACACACCTTTACTACTCAAAGTTAATTTATTACCACGCTGAGACGTGTAACACAAATCTCACATTATGTGGTGTGTTACACTCGCTGCCACATTAGTGCTACATCAGTGCCATGTCACATATTATAATTTTTTTGTTTTGTTTTGTTTTCTTTATTGATTCACTTTTCTTTTGTTAATTATATTTTACTCTCAATAATCCCTGATTAATTATTTTAATTCTCTAATAACTATATCTTTTTTATCATTGAATCCCACCTATTTCAATTCTCGTTTTATCGGAAAAATCATATCCGGCCACCTTTACTATTGATTTTGTTCATCACCACCTCTATATCACCTTCAATTCTTCTTTGTAACCCAACACCAAATATCACCACCACCATTATTAATATCAATTTTTCCTCTTCACCATCATCAATTACCTCTTTTAATGTCACTCGCCACCCATCACCACCAAACCCATAAAGTTGCTATCACCCCCAAACCCAAAAACTAATGAACAACCATAATTTCTTTAAACAAAGTAAAAGAAAAATCAAAAAGATAGAAATTGTACCACCTCGAAACTCAAACTTAGAAAATGCAGCTGAAAAACTCCTGAACCATTGGACCATAGCAGGGTTCACGGACCGTTATATGGTCCACGATCCATCGACCTGCTCGTGAACTTAAGTACACCCCAGCAGTTGTGGAGCAGGGGCCCTTCATGGGCCGTTGACCACCTTAAGGGCCGTAGAGGCGCCCGTGGTGGGGAGTTAGAATCTATCAGACCTGATATAAGACCACAGAGCCCTTCACGGGCCGTGGTCTTCATGAAGGTCCATTGGAGGGTTCGTAGACCTGAACCAATAGGCTACCAACACAAGTGTAAGACCACTTTGAACTTCACAATTCGTTGTCTTTCACACGGGCCATGGTAGAGCTTGTGGTCCAGGCCTCCAGAACCAGTAGCTACTGGACCAAGGACCACGACTGACTTCATGGTCCGTGGTCCCCTTGAAGGCCCGTCATAGGGGCCGTGGTCAGCCCAGATCTTTAAGTCAAGGGTCGTTTGGTGTTTTCCCCAATGCGTTGGACATCTAAACTACGTGGTTTTGCTCAATTTTACCCTAGAAACTAAATTAGAACTTACCATAATCAATTATTCACCTAAGTCAAGAAAAAATTGGAGCAAAAAATCAGAGGAGAAATCGACTAGCCCTAGCTCCAAAATGTAGCAAGTTTTCGTCAGTTCCAACACCGAAATCGAAAGATTTCTCCGTAGAATTCGTTACCAGGTATGTGAGATTTCACTAGTGCGTTCCTTTCACCCATTAGGTCCCTAGATTTTAGTCAGAATCTTGATTCCGTTAATATTATCTGGACATAGGGTTTCTTGAATGTTAGAAATTCTTGGGTTTTAGCTGTTAGAATTATTTGAATCAGATTATCATGTTATTGCTTAGTTTCTTGTATGATATTCAGAAAACCTAGCTATCTAGTTCTTTTGGTTCATGAATTACACATGCTAGGTCAGTGATTTAAACAAATAAACATGTTTCAATTTACGAACGTCACTTTATCATTTATAATTGTTGCATTCTTTGATTTTGCATGTCAATATTTTGAGTTATCCAGAATACAGAAATTTAGTCATAAATTGTTAATTACATATTCAATTGGGAGTAGCTTAATACTGAGTGGACTAAGGTTCAGCGTACCTGAATAGTCCCAGAACAACGTGCCCAGTGGGTTATAAGTCCTCTCTGTGGGCATCAATTTAGTGATCACGCCAGTCATTCCGTTATACCTCTCCCATGGTATATTAGGTCCCATCAATGGGGCATATACATTGTACTCCACATTTAGCTCATGTGGTTCTATGTCAGTTATTATTAGCTCCCTTATAGTCAGATTCTAGTTTATTGACCACGTTATCAGTTATAGTTCAGTATTTCAGTTTCAGCATGTTATAAACTTGGTCATTGCATTCTGTCACTTCATGTTCAGTACTCTCAATATAGTATCATGCTTATCTCATATCATTGCTCAGTTATATGCTTTGTTTCAGTTATGTTATTGTTTAGCTTTACTCTATCCTGCATGGTTAGTACCTTTCAAGTCCTGACGCATTCTCTGTGCTACATCTTCTCGTGATGTAGGTTCAGGTTCTCAACTTCCATATCATGCATATATCGGTTCCCGATCTTCAACTCAGCAGTATAGTGGTGAGTCATCATTCTCCGAGGACGACATACATGTTTCCTTTGTTTTTAGTTTTAGTTTTAGTTTTTTTATTTAGGCAGGGCATGTCCCAACACTTCTAGTCAGTTAGAGGCTATTTTGAGACATAGTTAGAATCAACTTTAGTAGTTGAGTTTGACTTTTCAGTTGTTGTTGAACTCTCAGTATTTATATATTCATATTTAGTATGGGTATTCCCCATCATTTCAGTTATGTTATGCTTTAGCTTCCGCACACTATTTATTGATTCATATTATCTTTAGTATGCTTATGACATGCCAGCAGGGTTAGCTTGGGGTCACTCCTGATCCTAGGTCCCGTGTACGCGTCTTGGGGTAACTTTGGGAAATGAAAAACTTGGTATCAGAGCACTATATTTATGAGTCCTAGGATGTCTGAAAAGCCGCACTAAGTAGAGTTATTTTAATGGGTGTGAAGTGCACCACATCTAATGAGAAGGAGGCTGCAAAGTGTTTTAGGAAAACTTTATTTTTCTTGTTACTCTTATCGTGCATAGGGTATGATCTAATTCCTTTTGAATAATAATTTCAAAGCTTGAAAATGAGGAAATGTTTTTAAACATAGGAGCTGAGTATATTTTTGGAAGTAGTATTGCACACCGATATAGGGATGAATTCATACAACTCAGAGTTCTCGTAAACCATGTAGCCAACGTGGATAGAAAAGGTCATACTTTTTAAGCACAGCTTAGTGGATCCAGTTAGTTGAGGATGTCTTATACCCCGGCAAGGTATAAGACAGTTCTGGCAGCGTGGGCAAAATGCTATATCATCACATAGCTCATAGTGATGGTTGTCGGTTAGAGAATCTCCCAAATTGAGTTATTTGGTATCTTTACATACAAACTAAGTTATTATTGTATTTTTAAACTCATAGAGTTGTTATCTACTGTTTTAAATGCTTTATATAAACTGCATCTTTATTGTTATTTTTATACTGCATTGAGTTGAGTAACCATGAGTTGAGGTTGAGTTGAGTAGAGTTGAAGTGAGTATGACTCCTTCTTTCCAAGTTGAAGATTTCATGTTATGTTCAGTGTTTCCCCTTACATGCTCGTACATTCAATGTAGTTATGCCATTTTGCTTGTATCGCTTCATGATGTTGATACAGAAGATCAACGTCATCAACAGGCGCTTCGTTTCGGAGGATCCATTATTTATTTCCATTATTTCAATTTTGTTAGGATGATCGGGGTTTTGTCCCAGCATCCCTCATTATATTAGAGGCTTCATAGATAGACAGTAGTACTTAAGGAGTCTTTCTTTCATTTCCCTTTTTAATGTTTTAAAGACTGTGAGTTGAACACTTATGTTCATTTGACTATTTTTAGTTAACTACTTTACTTATGAGTTGAGTTGTTTGTGTGATTCTATGTCACTTTAGTAAGTCTTTCGCTGAGAGTTCAATAAGGCCAAGGGTTCGCTTGGGCCAGCAATGGTTCTCGAGTGCTGGCCCACGTCTAGGGTGTAGGGTCAGGGCGTGACAACTATGATCGAAATCTCAGAGACACATACTCTACTAATTAATGTTTAGTAAGGGACATGTAAATAGCAAATTCGACAAATATTTTGAAGCGGAGAAAGTATTATTTTTTTATACTTCCAATAAATAATCAAAATGCAATACATAATTTAATAACTCCCTTTTCTTTATTGATTTTCAACTACGTATACATTCACTTCGATTTTGTTTTTGTTTTTTTATGTTTTGCAAATATTTATAGATTAATTAATTGTACTTATAGTTAATAGCCACTAACCATGACATTACCTATGTATTATGATTTTTCATAGTATCTCAAATATTAATTAATACAATTGTAATTAATATTTAGCATTTTTATGCCGAGCGTTTAGCCTCACAAAACAAAGGCCACGAAAGCAAAGTAAGATACATTCTTCTTCAAATTTATGTAGCTTGAACTTTTCAAAAAATAATAATAAGCGCATGTCAGATACTTGAAAAATAATATATTTTTAGAGAACTTGATACGAGTTACATAGTATTACATAATTTTAAACCATGCATATATATTTAAAGCTAACAATGGAAGTCATAAAAATGACTAGTGCTCACTTCGATATTTTTTGTGGCGCATTCGTCGCAAAAACCTTACTTTTGTTTTGTGGCTACATAAGCCACCAAAAAAAGTCGTCACTTAAAATTTCATATCTTGTTGTGGTTGTTAAAAGTGGAGCTAACTATTGGAAGGGGTATAATTGAATATCTTTAGTTGCGATATAATATTGAGTAACTAAGATAAAATAGTTTTGTATATGTACACATTGTTAAATTCACTTAACATTTAGGGAACTTTTAGTGTCATAGTAAAATTGATTTAAAAATTAGTTTATGCCTCAATACAAATTTCAAGTCAAACAATGTTTTTTAAATTCTCTCATTAGAAGTAATAGAATTTCTAGTTGTGCCACTAATCAAAGTTATGCTATTTTTGTGTGCACTGCTGACAGTAGATACACAAAGATTTGATGCGAGGTGATGCTAATTGTTGTTTAGGGAGTTCTAGTGCAAACTTCCTCAGCAAGGAAGCTTCCCTACAATATATCCATTACCCAATTTACCTAACTTCAATGGTGAATTCAACCAAATTATAGGAGGTCTTGGTGGCGGCGGTGGCGGTGGTGGTGGCAGTGGTGGTGGCGATGGTGGTGGAGGTAGTGATGGGCGATTTACTGTTGGATTTGGATTTTGCGAGGGTCATGGATTGGGTGAAAATGATGGATTTGGCCAAATTTTATAGGGCCTAATTGGTGGCGGTGGTGGTGGTGGTGGAGGAGGAGGAGGTAGTGATGGTGGATCTAGTTTTAGCATTGGATATGGTGAGGTCACGACTTCAGTGCAAATGGTGGTGGTGGCGGCAGTAGAGGTGGTGGTAAAGGTGGAGGTAATGATGGTGGATCTGGTTTTGGCATTGGATATGGTGAGGGTCATGGATGGGGAGAAAACGATGATGGTGGTGGTCAAAATGGTGGTAGTGGTTTGGTGCCAGAGGAGTATGGGGCCATGGTGGTGGTTGCAATTGATTCCACCATTTGCTCAAATAACTATTTCTTATGTGTGTGCTATTTCACCAATGGTTCTTATTTAAATATTTTCCTTGTGCCAACTCTTTTATTATTAGATGCATTTTCATAATGTTGACATGATGTAATTCTACTCATTTCTTGACCAATTCAATTATTTATAGTAAGGAATATTTTTTAATCTACCGATGATCAAGAACGTCCATGATTCAAACGATAAAATTATAATTTCAAAATAGGGATCGAGGGAGATCGGGGACTAGGCCTTACCCTAGCCTACAACAAAAAAATGGATAACCAATCCATTCATCAATAATAGGAAGCACATACAACACACAAGTATACAACGATCCTACGCCTAAACACCCACATATTCAATTCATTGACAAAAATATTGTCCTTTTTATATATCTGGCTGACACTAGGTAAAAAATATTGTTGAAATTAAAAAGTTGTCAAAAGATAAAAAAGAAATGCATTTTTTTATAAAAAAAAAAAACTAGTTTTAATCTCCTTCAATTATTTAAAATCTAATTATAAAATTTCAAAGAAAGAAAAATGAAAAGGTCACTCAAACAGGAAAAACAGAAAAAATAATTGTGAGGGCCTCTTGAAAACAGTGTAGCTATTTCAAATTTCTGCACAGTTGCCTCATTTCACATTTATACCCCCTAACTTTGGGTGTGCATGAGTAGACACTTAACCTTGTATAAAGTTGAATATGTAGATACAAGAGTCCCTGGTGGCAAAATATAACTACGACACCACATAAGACACAAATCGCCATGTAGGATGCCACATAAGACGTGTGTGTCTATTTGTTTAACTTTATACAAGTTTAAGTGTCTACTTGTACACTCCCAAATTTGAAGCACATACAAAAATCTTTCGGAAGAACTTAATTTCTTCTAATTTTTAAGAATCATACAACTCACAGGTGAATAAAGTTCAAAATGTTACCTAATGAATCATCATTTTGTTTAGGCATAATACATTAATGTTCTCTTTAACATGACTTTATCTGGAACCAAAACCTTCCAACTTTCGGTGTGCACAAGTAGGTACTTAAACTTGTATAGAGTTGAACAAGAAGATACACATGTCCTACTTGGCGTTATACGTGGAAATTCACGTCTAACGTGGTACCCTAAATGTATTATGCCACGTACGACGCATGTGTTTACTTTTTCAGCTTCTTAAAAATTTAGAAGTGTCTACTTGTGTACACCAAAAGTTGGAGGGTATAGATGCAAACTAAAGGCAAGTTAAATGACATATTTATGTATTATGCCTGTTATTTATATAGGGATAAGGCAAGTACCCCCCAAGATTATGATCAAAATTCCAGAGATAGACCTTAACTAAACTAAGGTCCTATTACCCCCCCCCTAAACTCTTGTTTTTTGTAATTTTTGTACACCTTTTGGCTTATGTGGCA
The DNA here is from genome assembly GCA_029582545.1 of Solanum lignicaule. Lineage (NCBI taxonomy): Eukaryota > Viridiplantae > Streptophyta > Magnoliopsida > Solanales > Solanaceae > Solanum > Solanum lignicaule. Next base: position 10,841 of record JAJOOF010010086.1, on the reverse strand, counting down.
CACCCCGTGACTCCACGCAGTTGAGGCGTGTGAGAGATATTTAGATGTCACATAAACCAAAAAGGTGTACAAAATTACAAAAAAAAAAAAGATTCGGGGGGCGATAATTTGACCTTAGTTTAGTTATGGTGTATCTCTGAGATTTCGTCATAGTCTAGGAGGTACTTGCACCTTATCCCATTTATATATATAGTTCAAAAGTTCAAAGAAGAAAGCAAATTCAGGATTTTTTTAATTCTTTTTTCTATAATCCCCCACCCCCAAACCACCACCCCGATAATTTTTTTTATATATATTTTAATTTAAAATTTGTGTTCACTCACTTTTATATATGTGTAACCTCATACTTTATCCGACTCAGCAAAATTAATGCCACATAAGTTTAGTCAAATTAGGATAAGAAGAGGGTCTCCTCGAACATTCCACCTTCTACAAATAATAAATAAGTTGACCAAATATCCAAATATTGTGAATCTTTTTCTAAAAGACTAAAGAGCTACCTTCTAAAAATAGTAAATAAGTATTGACCAAATATTCAAATATCGTAAAAAAATATTCTAAAAGAACCACCTTCTACAAATAATAAATAAGTATTGACCAAATATCCAAATATCGTGATTTTTTTTCTAAAAGAGCTAAAGTTATATATCAATCTTATCTTATCAATGTCATCGTTATCTATCTTAAAATTTACCTTCATCTTCTCAATTTAATTGTCTATATATAGTCCTCGATATTTCAATCCTCAAACCATATTACTTCTCAATTATTATTCTTTAAGTTTTCTTTACTTTTTTTGTTTCCTACAAAGATTTTCTAATATCCATCTTCATATAAACATGACTTGTTCATATAAAATGAAAACCTGTCGAGATATAGTTCCTTATATGGCATTAGTTTCGACAATCAATAGTGCTCAAATGGAGGTATGTTGTCTTCTAACTATTTTTTTCTTCTAATTGAGATTAATCTATTAGTAATTTTTTTTTTCACTTAATTTGTTTGGAAATATTTTTGAAAAAAGGTTTATGAGATTATTATTTTTAATGTAGGAACTAAGAGATGGCTTCTAATGTAGCACCAAAACTTTGACATATTTTCTCAATTGCAGAATGATGTTAAAGTTTAAAAGTACCCAAAAAATTGACTTATGAGAGGAAGAAAAGATCAATCTTTAATGTTAGCTTCCGAATTAAACCTTCTAAAGACTAAGCTAATTGTTACACCATTTATAAACCACAAAAAGTTAGGACAGATCCTGCAGACAAATCAATTAGTCATCCTCACCATCTTAATCCTAAATACAAGGAGATGCTACATGAATGGGTATCTGAAAGGAGACAACGTGAAAGTGGAGCATTTGACATGGTAAATATAATTTTTTTATGATGTATATTTTTTATATGAATGTTGAAACTTCTTAGTTTCCTCAAGTATGTAGAATGAATCATGTATAGGAAAAATTACCTAAATACACATCTTATTTTACCATAATCTCTGAAACTTCCTACCATTTGAATTTTTTTCAAAAGTCCCCTCTCGAACACATCACTCTCCTCTCGCTGATACATCCCTATCCCCCTATCGGATACATCCCTCCCCTTTACGATACATCTCTCACCTATGTATCTAGATGTCTAGATGATGTATCCGAAAGTCTAATGATATATACAGATGTCCTATCCCCCCCCCCCTCCCTCTCTGATATATCCCTCCCCTCTCGGATACATCCCTCACCTATGTATCTGGATGTCCAATGATGTATTCGAAAGTCTATTGATGTATCCAAGATTCATAAAAAAAAAATTAAAAAATTGTAATTTAAAAATGAGTAGGGATATAATGTAGTTAGCTCTTAACACTATGGGATTTAAGTAAATTATACTTATATATATTCATCTATCTAGCTATATGTGTGTTGTTCAAAAGGAAGGTCTCAAAAATACCCCTAACATGTATGATATTTTACTTTCTTTTCATTATGCTTTCAAATTGGAATTTACCGAATACCAATTTTTTGAATCCTCCACTTAATTATATTATCGCTCATTTTCTCTTCTTTTTTTTCTGAAAAAATAAGTGAAATTTATTTTGTTTGTGTTAGGGGATATTCAAAATTAGTTTCTTGTTTCAAATTAGTATGAGTTGAAGTTGTAACTATCTACCACATTCAAGACTAATGTAGAGTTCTATATTGTATGATTTTCTTTTTAATTATTCAAAAATTATCTAGCTTGTTCTTAGCCTAAGGACCAATAAATCTCTAACGAAATGATAAATCAAGAAAATGAGAGCATGTGAATATAATTAATTTCTAATGTATTAATAATTACTATACATAAACTTAACAAAAATCTTATTGAATTGCAGTATTACACTCACAAGAACAAAGGTCGTAAGTATCGATCAATTGTGCAGGTAAGAAATTATATATTCCAAGGTTTTGATAAGTTGAAGATGGAAGTGGATGAAGAAACTACTGAAGTAAGAGAGGTAAGCTCTTACATTATATGCATTTTGTTGGATAATAATTATTTGCTTGACCAAGTTTTAAAAAAAAGCTAAAAGTGCTATATATATACATATATATATATATATACACACACTAAATTGTCCTTATTAAACCAAAGGTTGGGGTTGTTGAGAAATTCTCCAAGATAAGAAAAGGAGAATGTTCCATCTTGAAGAGGGAGTCTGCAACAAAGAAACAGAAAAGCAACAACTTTGGAAAGAGGGAGGCCAAAAAGTTTCTCGGTGAAGTAAGGAACAACCTCATGAATAGGGATTTCAAACACAAAAACAAGGTAAGATTATGTTGCACTAGCTATTAGACAACTATTTTTTGGTATGTTATATATTTTTACAACTTTACTTTTTAAATGAAAAGATATTGGAATGTCAGAAGAAGAATCCTCCCAAAAATCAAAAATAGAATCTTCAATCTTGGAGTGAAAGCCCGGAACAAAGGGCCAAATAAGAAAATTCACACCAAAGGAAAAATACAAGCAAGAATATTTTTTGAACAACTTAAATTGGTGTTGGCATCACAAGGTTCAACATATTGTGGGAGGTCTAGTTGGAAATGACGACAGAGCTAGTAATGGTGCAAATGGTGGAAGTAGCGAAGGAGGGAGAGGCAGCGGAGACTACAATTTAGTTTTGTTAGTTGAAAATATTTGTGCCCTAACTGTTTGATTATTTCTTGAAAAAAATCAATTTGAGTTTTGTTCTATTAATAAGATTTGGGTTTTCTAGAAACAAGATCATAATTGGTCTATTTTTGCTAGATTAGAGTAATTATGTTTGTTCAGATGGTTGTTACTATTGTTTCATAAAGAAAAATATTGTATCGTATTGCATTTTTTAAAGAGAAAAAAAGGTCGGATATACCCTCAACTTTGTCATTTATAGTTGATATACTCCTCGTTATTAAAGTGACTTATATATACTCATACTATTATACAAATGCTCACATATACCATTTTCCTCTAACGAAAGTGAAAAATAAAAAAATTAGATTAATTTTCAAAAAAAATTAATTCAAAAAATATTCATGTAGGAATATATTTGATTCTTCTCACACGTATGTTATATGACTCCTTTGATTCAATGATGATTTGAATTTATTATTTTGATGGTCAAATTTATTTTCCACTAATTTTCTTGTAAAATTAATTATAGATGCCCCAAAGTTTTTTTACAAATACAAAAACTAGATTAAAACCACATTAATTCTCAACTATTATTCTTGAGTTTTCTTTTCTTTTTGTTTTAATTCCTTTGAGAGTATCTGAAAACATGATAGACGAGAAGAAGAAAAGATCAGTCTTTCGTAATGTTAGCTTCCCAATTGAACCTTCTAAAGGTGAAGCTAACTGTTACACCATTTATAAACCAGAAAAGGTTAGTACTGATCCTGTAGAACAACCAACTAGTGATCCCTACAAACTTAACCGTAAATACCAGAAGAGGCTATATGGATGGCTAGCTGAAAAAAGACAGTGTGAAAATAGAGCATTTGACATGGTAAATAGAACCTTTTCTATGTTGTATTCTTTTTATCCTAATGTCGAGATTTGCTAGTTTCCTAAAGTACGTACACAAATGCATTATATATATTCATCTATCTAGCTATAGTTGTTTGTTGCTCAGCTGGAAGGTCTCAAAATTACCTCCAACATGTATGACATTTTCTTTTCTTTTTGTCCTGTTCCAAATTGGGATTTACTAACTACCTATCGTGAATCCTCCACTTAAATATATTATCTCTTATTTCATCTTTTATTTTTCCTAAAAAAAGAATCACAACATTTGTTTTGTGTGTGGTAGGCAATAAATAAACCTATTTTCTTATTTCAGACTGGAATGAGATGAAGTTGTAACTACTAAATTACAACAATACTCTCACATTCAAAACTTATTTGGATTTTATATTGTATATTTTTCGTTAGTTATTTAAAATTATATATAGTTCCTTTTTATCTTAACGACCAACGAATCTCTAACCAATGATATATCAAGAAAAATGAGAGCTAGTAATAATATTACTTTGTAATGTCTATAGTTTTAACTTTGTAAAATCATATATCTAGATGGTTCTTAACAAAAAATTAAAAGGATTGGAGTATCACTATCATAAGAGCAAACAATATCGTTCTATTGTGAAGGTAAGAAAATATGTATTCAAAGATTTATCCAAGCTTGAAGTAGATCAAGAAACCACTGAAGTAAAAGAGGTAAGCCTTTACATCATTTTCATTTTGTTTGACTACTATAGCTTGTTTCACCAAGTTTCTTTTAAAGAAATGATTACCTAGACTTCCTTGCATATATGAAAGAAGTGATTTTCACAACGACGTCCTAAACTACATGACACTTACTTTTATCATCACGTCAATTAAGCACCAAGATACTTATAATTAAATTGTCCTTATTAATCCATAAGTTGGGGTTGTTGAAACATGCTCCATGAAAAGGAAAGAAGAATGTTCCATCTCGAAGAGGGAGTCTACAATAAAGAAACACAAAAGCAACAAATCTGACAAGAGTAAGGTGAAAGATTTTCTTGTTGATACAAGGAACAACCTAATTGGTGTTGGCATAGGTCATCTCGAGGTTCATGGATTAACCAACAAATTGTAGGAGGCCTTGTTGGCAACGGCGGTGATGGAGCAATTGAAGGTGGATTTGGTGCAAATAGTTGTGGCAATGAAGGAGCGAGAGACCTTGGTAGAATTTGAATGTCCCAACATTTGTTTTTCCTATTTTATTAGATTTTTAAGTAAAATTATTTGGGCCCCAAGTATTTAACGAATTTCTTGAAAAAATTTACTTTGTGTTTTGTTCTATCAATAAGATTGGGTTTTTTTGGAAGCATGATCTTAGTTGTTCTATATTTGCTAGATTACAATATGTAAGATTCTATCAAACTTTGTTTATTTTAATTGTGTATGCCAAATCTAAATCTCAACAATTTGAAAAGGAGTGAGGAAAAATACATGAACTTTCTATATCAAATAGACAGAAAGCAAACCTCAAATGGCAGATACTTTTATTCAATAGTCAAATTCCTTGAAATCCACATAATCAAGACATGTAATGCTGCTAACTTTTACTAGCAGGCATTCTCTCAAGGAAACAACAAAAAGGACAATGTTTTGTTGGTAAATAAATAGGGTTCTTATTTCTTTTTTAGTGTGTGACAAGTGAAGAATATATTATTCCACAAATATTTATATATGAAACTTATTTTCCTTATTTTTATCAGGAAAATAATTTTGAAGGAGTTTCTTTTTCTAGAGAAATTAATTTTAAAAATATTTGACCAACCAAATATGGAACTCAAGTGTTGGCTTTAAAAAGCTTTTCAAAATTTATAACTCAAATCATAGGGTTTATGTGGAATTATGAACATGACCGACTCCACTCAGGGATCTTAATAGCAATAAAGAACCTCAGTACTCATAACTCATGACTCAATGATACTACTCATCCCTAGACTGCTCGACTCATAAGGTTCATGTGGAATTATGGGCTTGAACAACTAAACTCAAGGACTTCATGGGTAACATGTAATAGTCCCATGATTAGGAATATAATCTCAAAAGGGTTAGGAACTCGATACTCAAGAACTTAGAACTTGAAGATACTACTCCTCTCAAAGATGCTCAACTTATGAAGTTCATGCAGAATTTATGGGCATAAATGACTCGACTCGAGGGTCTACATAACGATATGGACTCGTGTATACAAATATTCTTCTTCTTATTCTTCTTCTTCTTCTTCTTCTTCTTCTTCTTCTTCTTCTTCTTCTCATACGTACTTCCTCAGAACTTAGTTCAAATCAATAGTTTATCTCGAAGGATTCACAATTGGACTCAAAGACTTTATTGAACTCTACTCTTAACTATCTCTTGAATTTGAATTCTGAATTCAAGAGTTATAGATCATGATATGAAGGATCTCATAGATAGTGCAGACTCATGAATAAATTCTCCTCACTCTCATGCTCACTTACTTGAGTCTTGAAACAAGTTATTAGAATTTGTAGAAAACTCCTCAAAAGACTCAAAGGACTCTCAAGACTTGGCTCTTAACTCTTCCTTGAATTTGAATTATGAATTCAAGGTTATGATTTGTGATAGGAAAGATATCATAATGATTAGGAGTCTTTTTAGATAGTTAAACATGAGAAACGATCAAGAAATCATTGTCTAGAAGCAAGTCCGCGACGTGGAGATGCATTTTAATATTTGGTCACAAAATAAATTTTGAGGCAGAGGGGTCCGCAATGCGGAGAAAGATTTTGTGCACAGGGAGGGCAGGTTTGCATCGCGGAGTGGAGTGCCAGATTCACCTGACTTTTTCCTTCTTCATTTTCTAACATCAATTCGCCTAAACTCGATTATTTTTCTCAATTCCTCTTTAGATTCAGTTACCCAGTCCATATACACAAGAATCTAATCAAACACAACTCTAAAATCGACACAATTTCCTCAAGAACTCATCAGTCTCATCTAAACTCAAGAACGAAAGCCAATTTCAAGAACATAATTCAGGAACATCATACTTTCTTCTTTCTAGAATGAATTTCGCTGAAATAAACATGATTGGTATGTGGGTGAACAAACCCAACACTATGGAAGCTGACATACCTCTTAGGGATTAAACCCTTGGCGAAATCCGAAATCAAATCCTGAAGAACTCGACGAAATCTCGGCCTTTTCTCATCTTTTCTCCTCTTTTCTCTGCTTTTCTCTTCTTGAACTCTCAACTAAAACCCTAGGCGTATATTAGGATTATAAAACTGAACCTAATTAGATTAGACCCCAAAAACCTTACTAAAAATGAATTAAATCTAATTGGATAAGGAAAAGACCAAAATACCCCTTACTATTTTTGGTAACTTTTCTTAACTGGACAACTTTATTTCAAAAGGGCATATCTCACTCATCCGACCTCTAAACTTAGCAAACTTGGTGGCATTGGAAAGATAATTCAAAACCTTTTAATTTGATATTGTATGGGCCACCTAACTCATTCTGTACTGAAAGTTATGGTTATTTGAAGTTGACCCAAAATTTAAAGGAACTTAGGAATGACTTGAATGAATTCTCTTTAGTTCTTCATGGAACTCAAGGTGCTACATCTAGTGACCTTAACATTTAGGAAAATTTTAAATTCCTCGGTAAAATCCTACTTACAACGAAGGATTGTTCAAGTCTGAGCTCAAAAGAATTTCGGGGTGTTACATATAGCAATACTTATTTATATTATACTATAAAAGTAAGAACTTCAACAACACAATAATAAATAAGTAATGCACTATGGGGAATGGAGGAGAAAGTATATTTAAGAGGTGTAACGAAGAGATTTTAATAGTGACTAACTTTTAGTACTAATCGTAAGAATGTTTAGATTCACTATTCATAGGAACTTATACTTCATCATTCATTTTATAATTGTTTACTTATTTTTTTTATTTAATAATATTTACATTATTTATAGAAATAATGTGGTACATGCTTTAATATTCACGTGCAACAACGTGCGACAAAACTAGTATATATATATATATATATATATACATATGAAGGAAAATATTTTATTTATAAACTCAAAGGTTCTTGAATCTTACTTCAAGTTCTATCTATTTTCTTGTAGGGAGAAGGGTCTAAAATGCCCCTCAAGTATTTGAATTGGTACAAAATTACCCTTCATCCACCTATCAGCCCTAAAATACCCCTTACATCGCCTTTCGGCTCAAAAATACCCTTGATGTTAATTCTTTGACTCATATTTGCCCTTGTTTTTAATAGCTCCCTTAAAGTAAAATTATTAAATATTTATTTATTATATTGCTTAATGTGATCGATCCAAATTTAAACCCTTCTCAAATAAATAATAAAAATGATATTTTTAAAATTTCTAATTTTCTATAAAACCACTTATGATTTATATTTTGACCCGATACACTTGAAAAAAATATTGAAAAAATAATTAATTTCATGATATCTTCCCATTGGCCTATTTTAAATCGACTTCAATTTATTATAACGTAACCCAACTCATAAATAGGAATCCAACTAAAACATTACTTACCCCGACTTATTGTCCATCTAAAACAAATATTATTTTCATTGATATAAAATTTTCTCTCAATTATCAAAATGTCGTGTTCATTTTCTCTTTTATTCCTTTTCGTAATCTCTTATTCTTAATTAGGATATTTGGAACTCAAACTTGAAATGAACTCACATATTTATATTCTTTTAATGAGTATTATTGTAATGATGGGATGAGAGTGGGGATAAGAGAAATGATTATTTTTATTATTTATTTTTAATTTTGGGTACACACAAAAGAAAAATGTAATATTTGTACATATTTGTTTAATTGAGTTATCTTTTATTGAACTAATTATTTCTCTATGAATGCATCGTTATTTTCCTCCTTTTTTTCTCTCTTGTTTGTCATAAATTAAAAATAAAATAAAATGGTGGACAAGATCCAAATAGAGTACCGAGTAGACGCCTAACCTTTTTATAATTTTAAATTTACTATGAAAAGCCAAAATAAAGTCAATCATGTGAGCTTATATATTAAGTAATTTCAAATTATTTTAATGGAAAAGGGCCTAAAATGCCCTTAAACTATGATATTTGGTACAATATTACCCTCCATCCACCTATTGAGTATGATCCGTTAGACATAAGGGTATTTTTGAGCCGAAAGGTGGACGTCAGGGGTATTTTAGAGCCGATAGGTGGATGAAGGGTAATTTTGTACCAATTCAAATAATTGAGGGGCATTTTAGGCCCTTCTCCGTTTCTTGTATTTCTGTATATTTCTATCTTTAGTAACATTCCTATTTATAAAGGTAGAAATCAAATTAAACTAGGACTAGGAACTACTGTAACTAATAAATTCTAATCAAAACATAAATAAGCAAATACCATAATAACAAATCCTAAACAACCTAAGATTTCTACTCTAACTTTGAATTATTATTTCCAACATTTTCCCATAATTCAAAGTTGTATACTCTTGCCTTTTTCTTCTTGTTATTGTTGTTGTATTGGAGTACTTCTCTTCAATTTTCAATTGTTAGGAACTTCTGTCCAATCTTTCAATTGTTGGAGTGTAACACCTCGTGATTTAAAAGAACTAGATGAGTTATAATTGGAAAGAGTCTTTTTTGGAAAGAAAGAAAAATCTGGAAAAATTGGTTAAGTTATGTTAAGTTCGAGTTTTTGGTCAACTTCAAACGACCATAACTCCTATATCAGGATGATTAGGTGTGCTACAAGATACCGTAGGAAAGATCTTGGTATTATCTTTCTAACGCCACCAAGTTTACTCAATTCTAAATTTGTATGAGTGAGATATGCGCATTTGAAGTTGGGATGTCTAGATAAGGAAAGTAAAAACCGGATTTTTGAAGGGCATTATGGTCTTTTCAATACACTATTATTTTAATTTCATATTTGGTAATTAAGTTGGGGTCTAAACTGATTTGGTTCAGTTTACGCTTTTCAAAAAGAGTTAGGGTTTTGAGGGAAGAGAAAAGAGGAGGAGAAGCAAGGATTCATCGATTTCTTGGAGATTTTCGTGTGGATTTCATCAAGGGCTAATCCCTACGAGGTATGTGAGATCACATAGCATTTTTTTAGTTCACCCACGCGCCAATCATGATTCGATTCAGCGAAGTTGTGTTGTTTTGAAAGCAATTCTTATGAGTTCTTGATAGAAATTCGTTTGAAATTTTGTGGGTTCTTGTTATTGAGGTTTCTTGAGTTTGATTCATGCAATTAGATGTGATTTTGAGTTGAATCTTGCATATATTAATAATATAGTCGATTCTAAGTGTTTGGGGGAATGAACCAAGTGAAATTAGAGGGTTTAGAGTTGAAAAACGAAGGAGAAGTATTGTAAAATATCTGGGGAAGAAGCTGGGGCGTCGCGCCTCTCAGCAATCCCCAAAACAGCCTCTGAAAGTTGACCTCTGGGGCGCCGCGCCAGCTAGTGAGCCCCAAGTCAGGCTCTGAAATTTCAGGGCTGGCGCCCCGCTCCTCTCATAGCGCCAAGGACGCCAGTCCTCCTACTTTTACCCCTTTTTTCTGTACTAGTTCCTTAGCAACGTACCTATGTTTTCTAGTCGATTTCTATACTCTAAGGTATGTCTAAACATCATGAAACTGTCACGACCCGGGAGCACCCCCAAGTCGTAACAAGGCGTACTCGACCCCGAAGGGGTCTTATACAAGCCACATAGTCATTCATTGCATTCAATAATGAAAATAGTGCGGAATAATAAAAAAACTTATTTACATCCACACATT
>JAJOOF010010085.1:0-28381 GCA_029582545.1 Solanum lignicaule | reverse complement strand
GTGAGGTCAAGCGCATTAACAGTCCTAAGATCACAAGTTCAACAGCAACTCCAATAAGAGATACCAAGCTCCTTCAGAGCCCGCGCATATCAGAAAAACCATATAGTCCACAGATTAACAAACTGAGAGGCCAACAAAGTCCCCTTTCTGGCGGAAGGGGGACGTTCAGTCCAAGGACCGGAGAACCAAAGCCATCCAATTTGGCCACGAGTCCTCGGACATCAACTCCTAACGACTAAGAGACGATTAACATCTTAAGACTAAGCTAGTTTAATATGCCTTAAGTTTTGTATTTTCATTTGATTATATATCTCCTTTTTACTGCATTAATTGGGAATGTATTTGTAACATTAGCCGTGTATTGATGTTTTATAGTTATAATAGTTGATAAGTATTTTGTTCATATTTTCTTGTACTGCAGAGATATGATTAATAATAGCAGCTGAAATGTATTTATCCAAATTTTCTTGTACAACATTGCACAAATCTCTTTTAACTCATCTTAATCTCTGACCTGAAAGTGAAGACTCATCTTGAAGAAAAGACAACGCTACATCCTTTATGGTAAGAACTGGTGTAAGAATAACAACAAGCTCTATCATTTAGAGTTGATCTTTGCACATAACATATCAATCAACTTTGCAGATGATATAGTATTGATTGAAGAGATACGCGAAGGTATTGATAGACTGAATGCTTAGAGACAGAACCTGGAGCCTAAAGGTTTTAGGTTGAGCAGAATTAAGACCGAGTACATAGAGTGCAAGTTTAGTAATGCATCGCATGAGGTGGATGTGAAAGTGTTGCTTGATACACAGGTCATTCCCACGAGAGAAAGTTTTAAGTATCTTAGGTCAATAATCAAAGAAAATGGACAGATCAACGAGGATATCACACATCGATTGTATTGAAGTGGGGTGGGTAAAATGGAGACTCACATCCGATGTACACGTGATAAGTTTAATAGAGTTGTTGTTATACCAACTATTTAGTTGGGGCAGAGTATTTGTCAGTCAAGAACTCACATGTTCAAAAGATAAATGTAGCGAAGACGAGGATGCTAGATAGATGTGTTGGCACATTAGGAGAGATAAAATTAATTATAAACGATGATATACGAGGTAAGGTGGAATGGTCTCAAAGGTGGACAAGATATGAAAACCGAGGTTAAAATGGTTCGAGCATGTAAAAAAGGAGCACAAATGCCTTAATGAGGAGGTGCTAGAGGTTGGCGGTGATAGGCTTAAGGAGAAGTAAAGGTAGATGAAGGAAGATTTCGGGTGAGACGATTAAACATGACATGACCCATATTCAACTCACCGGGGACATGACTTTAGATATATAGGAGAATATGAAGACCGAGGATTAGGATAAATGATTAGTAAGTGATTGGACAATTTTCTCTTTCCTTCCGGTAGTAGAACATAATTCTCATATTACTCCCTTCCAAATAAGTGTTGCTTTAGCTCAGTTTACTCATATTAAGAAAAATAATAAATGTAAGGTATAGTACCCTATTTATTAAATGTTTCTTGCAAATTGAGCACTATTAAGAAGTAGTGGATCATTTGGTAGAGTGTATAAGATTAATGTTAAATAGAGTATATTAGTTATGCTTGCATTAATTATACATAGATTATTTTAATGCATTGTTTGGTTTGATGCATTAAAAATAGTATGTATTGCATTAAAAAAATTATTTACAAAGATACCCTCCACATTTATGGTGGAAAAGATGTAAAAAAAGGTTTTGAGGGACAATTGGGTCTTTTATCATTTTAATGCATGCATTAATACCATTGCATTGCTAATACCTAGAAATCCATGGTATTAACAATGCACACCTTAATACACAATAGAGTATATAACTAATGCAAGCATTAGTTATACATAGGTTGAAAAAGAGTACCAAACAAGGTACTAGTAATACACAAGACTAATACATGCATTATTTTTTCTAATACACTCTACCAAACGATAGTTGGAAATAATCACATAATATTTTTATCTTAAATTTTCAAAGCGATACTTATTTTAATTTGGGACAAATTTATTTTGATATATATTAACATTTATTTTGGGATGGAGAGAATATTATATTACTAACTTATTCTTCAAATTGTACACTACCTTTTTTTTTACTTGGGTAAACCTTGTATTTTTATTTTTTGAAATACTTTCTTGAGTCGATGGTCTATCAGAAACATCTCTACCTCACACGAGATAGGGGTAAGTCTACATACACCACACCCTCCCTAGAACCCACTGTGTTGAATTATTTTGGATATGTTGTTCTCGTTGTAACATATCACTCAGCTAAATCTAAATCTAAATACAAATTACGATAACAACCGCGCGTCAATCCTAAACAAGTTAAGTTTGTTATATAACTCCACATTTCTTCATTTAAGCTCATGTCATATCAATCTAACTACACCTACATCCAGATTAATTGGTGTAAAAGGAGAATTTTTTGAGGTAGTTGACACACTTCTAATACATTCTTAAGGTCATATTATGAGCAGCCATTGCTCATGAAAGTCAGAGCACCTGATCATCAATGAGTTAGAAACTTGATTTGAACATGTGAAGTTAATTACAAACATTGTCAATAATATAGGATTGGATTAATGTGTGAGTAGTCAAAGTGGTTTTTTCTAGATTGATCATCATGGTGTGTCCTAGACCCTATTTCAATTTGTGATAAGAGGGGTGATTTGAATATAGCACAAGCATATAGAAAACGAAATAAAGCTAAGGGTGTGATATAATGAGATATGCAGTCATTATGAATTCTTGAAGAAAAGGAGAGGACAAAATTGAATCATAGAAAGCATATGGGACAAGCAAAGGGGAAATTTGTGGTTTTATTTGCATTTGACTTTAAAATAAGTGGGAAAACTTTGAAGATCATGGTTTAATAATTCAGAATTTGTGTTCTGTTTTTGGCCTATCTGAGGGAATATTGTTGAAAAGTGAAGATTTGAAAAAGACCATTAATCTGAAAGCACCAAAGAACAGTAGCAGAGTCAGAATTTTCACAAAGAAAAGTAGGAGATTCAACAATTGATATATATACATAAAATTTAATTTTAATCATGTCTAAATCGTATAATTCTTCTAATAAAGAATGTTCGGATGAACCCCTTGATGCTACCTGACTCCACCCGAGAGAGATCAGGTGACAATTCATTTCACGTATTCATGGTCATTCATAACCATGAGCTCTATATTGACTACGCGATATTGGGCCCCTACCTAGCTACTTCTCCACTGCAAAATTTACTATACATGGTAATGACACTCATTGATTATTTTATGAAAGCATTCAAGCACTACTGTCTACTCTACTAATAATAATTGATCCTAGCTAGTAGTATTTGCATGCAACTGTAGTCGTAGTATATTCAAGAGAATTAAATTAAATTAAATTAAATATATCGTAACCTGGATGATGGAGATTAAGCTTATCTTGAACAGTATTAGTGCTTACATACCACAAGCAGACTTGGATGGGGAAGTTGAGAAGCGTTTTTGGGAGGACTTGGACAAGGTATAGTTAGAGGTAGAGTTGTCAAAAAGGGCCGGTCCAGCCCCACCTGACCTAAGCCTCGCAGGTCAAGGAATTTGATGTGCTAGGGCTGGTTGGCCCTTCATGTGGAAGGGCTTGAAAATGCTCAACCCAACCCAACCCTAGAAGGGCTGGGGCGGGCTAGCCCTTTTTTTTTTCTTTTCAAACTTAAAATTCTATAACATCAAAAAATGAGAAGATTTTCAAATCAAATATGACAAACAATAGTGTTGTTTCAATGACACTAGCAAAAAATCTAGTGTGATTAACATGTATGTAGGATACTAGATACGCGAGATATACATGTATCTGGTGTGATGTATCCCAGACACGCGAGATATACATGTATCTGGTGTGATGTATCCCATATACGCGAGCGAGATAAGACAGTGACGAGCTAGATGGGAGGGAGCCGAGGGCGCAAAATTTTTCTATATATCCTAGATACATGTGAATCCACTTGGATAGAGTGTATCTAGAACCAATTAAACCTAATTTTGAGTTTATGTATCCCAAGATACATATATCTGGACGTACCAAAATTTGATAAAATTCGTAATATTACAACATAGCGTGCATTTAAATAATTAGCTTATATACTAGTGAGATTGTTGTACCTTTAAATAAATAGTTCTGGCCCATGGGTCGACCCCAGCCCCGATCAATCATCAAGGGTCAAATGTTTATATGGATAGGACTTATAAGCTATAGTTTTAAATAAGCTTGAAAAATCCTATCCCAACCCTATCGCAATAACGGGTTGGGTTGGGCTGGCCTCATGGGCTAAGCCCATTTTGACGGCTCTAGTTAGATGTATCCGACGCTCCAAAATAAATTTTAAAACGAATGGAAATTAAGATTATATAAGGATTGTAAAACCAATAAATAGCTTCTCTAGCTAATTCCTAGTGATATATTTTGGACTCTATTTTGTAGTGATGATGATGATGAGTATGAGGCGTGAAAATTCACAAATAGGGAACCTGTCATTTCAAAAATATATTGCCCCTCCAATGCATCTTATCTTTCTTCTAGCTACTTCTTTTTAGTATATTTTTGTGTGTTTGATTTGTGACGCACCTTAGTTTCAACATTGACTTGTTTTGAACCACATTGTAAGAATCATGATGTTTCCTTGAATAATAATTAGCTCTTGAGTACTCCTGAAGAAATTGCCCAAAAGTTAAATAGTTAATTTATTGTTATAACAGCTTAAAATTGAGTTAAAGTTCTTGAACCAGACACCCCAAAACATAGTTCTATTCGGCGCAAATTATTAGTTTTATTCTTAAATTATTGTCAATCTTAAAAATACTCCTTTATTAGGGAGCGCTTTACTCCCCCCCCCCCCCCTCTCAATGTGGACTTTTTGGCGCGAATATGAATGTAGTCGGGCTCCAATGTGGGTACCTGACACCGAGTGAGAAACCAAAAAAAAGAAAGAATAAAAGATGAAATATAATTATTAAATAATAAATAAAGACAAAATGAGAAGAAAATATTAAGGTGGCGTGGTCACATCAATTCGGTTGTTACATGAAATGGTCTTTTCGTCGTTACCTAACAATATGATACAATAGACTTTATGTAACAATCAACATAAATATTGTATTTAAACTAACAAAACAACATAATACAACAGGTAACAACCATCCAAACAAGGTGTTAATAATCAAAATTTATAACTCAAAAGTCATTTAACTATTGATATTTCAACTAAAAAGTCATCTAACTAATTTTAATAAGTCTTTAATTAAAATTAAATATTTTTTTAAAATAAAAAATATTCAGTTTAATTATTTTATTGATTAATCCCACTTAATTTAATCCGCAAAAATTATATGGCTGAATTTTAAATGATGTTTAGCTTCAACTATCTGTCTTTCCTTATTATTTAAAGATAAAATTTAAATTAATTACAAAGATTTGACGAATTTAAGTAGATAAGTTGGTTGATTATTTGAACTTTCACCTCGTAGATGATGATTGATGAGTCTGATTTTTAACCTTGTAATCCCCTCTTTTATTTCTCTTTCTACTACCCCAAATTTCTAAAATGTTTGAATAGAAATAATTCTACGAGTTGAATTACATGAATCTTTGACTAACCATTATCAATTTAAGAAATAAATCAGAAAGAAAAAGAAAATATGAAGATTTACAGGAAGAAGTTATTGTCCTTGTCCATATTGGGCCGTATAGCGAGAGAAAAAAAGAGTAAAAGCCTGAATCATAAAAAGCCCAATGTTCGGAAGAATAACAACATGCATTTGTAAACCAAACAGATTCAAAATTTAATCTTTATAGTACGAATTCCAACCAATTATTTGATTTTGTTTTAGTGAATTTTACTCATAAATTTATGTTTCATATTGAAATACATGACATAATCATCTTCATCCAAAATTTTTCATAGTTTACGAACACAATTAATGCCGTTAATGTATACTATGCTTGTTCAATATTCGAGAGCAACAATTGCTCCCGTTCTTAGAGACAAATATAGAATTTGAAGTTTTGATGTTTGAACAACTGTGGTTTAGTCTTTAAGATTCTTCAGTTATGGATTCATGTCTACTATTTCTTAAGATTTTATTCAATTTTGACACATAACAATAAATTTATGTTCCGTTTCAAAAATAACGATCGAATTGGTACTGCAAGGGTGGATCTGCCCCTGCCAGTTCTAGTGCCTGATGTATGTTGCAGGCAACATGAACAGGTTTACTAATTGTTTTAACTCACTAAATTAAATTCAGTCTCAAACCAATTATACATCACAAAGAAATTAAATAGTTGGTACTGGTAGTCTGGCACGTGCACCATATAACAAAGCTTAAAATTTTGAATTCGTCTATTCAACATGATACAGTGATATGATATATAGAAACGATAAATTATACGTACAAACTAATTAAAGAGAAAGATTAAGGTCTAAACCCTGAGTATCATCATGAATTTGATGATCACCTGAGACTCTTTGAAGCTTATAACCACTCATTTCATTAACATCAAGTTTTATTCCGTCTAAATTTGGTGAATTTCTAGTAGTGTCACCCAAGGAAGAACGCATAAATGCCTGAGAAGGACTCGTAAAGAAGAAATCCTTGTGATTACTACTTTTATCCTCCTCCTT
Organism: Solanum lignicaule; assembly: GCA_029582545.1. Taxonomy (NCBI): domain Eukaryota; kingdom Viridiplantae; phylum Streptophyta; class Magnoliopsida; order Solanales; family Solanaceae; genus Solanum; species Solanum lignicaule. The sequence continues at coordinate 21,674 of JAJOOF010010085.1, read as the reverse complement.
AATTCCCTTATCATCACTCTTTTTCTTCTTCTTCTTCTTAAGCTCAAATTTTTCAACTAATTCGTGTTGCGTAGTCTCAGTAATTTTGGGCATGTTAGTACTACTACTATTAATTACCAATTGAGAAGCACGATCTTTGAAGCTTCTTATGAGTTCATAAAACTTGTCCATCTTCTCTTCTTCGTCGTCATCAAATTCTGGGTATTCTTTCCTTTTCTTGCTCTCAGAAATCTTCATATTGATTTGATTTGTTGTCGTACCAATGGCAATGTCACAAGTTATTATAAGTAGTACTAATAAATATGTATAGGAAAAGAAGGTTCAATTTTTATGCAACTTCGTGGTTCCTTCCGCGCTGCTTCACAACGTACGTACATATATAACATGTCAAAGCCCCACTCAAAGTCTTGGTCTTCTTAGAAGACTCTTCTTCTTTATTATTATTAGTACTTCAAAAGTCTAATCTGTATTAAATAAGATTTTGCACACTACTTGAGAAAGAGACATTTAGGTCTCATTCGTTTGCATTCAAATAAGTGTATTTGTTACGTTAAAATGTAATCACTTATTTGGTCGTCTTAATTACTAAGATCGTGAACAGAATTTTAATATCATTAAGAGATTATCTTTTTTATGTGGAAAAATTCATAATAAATTATTCTATTTGTATATTGGCAAGCAAATATATAAATGGAGTTCTGAAAAATTCTAAATGTATAATTACAAAATTTGTATACACTTACCCTATTTGTTCATTCGCAACAAATAGAAATATATAAACCGCAGCCTCCGTAGCAAATGGAATTATAGTTACGGAGATCAATTATCGAAATTATAGCTATAGAAACTTATTATGTCTATTATGTTTGCTATTTCTAAAACTTTGTCAAAATTAAACACCATCCAAAATAGACTACATGAATGACCTACTTGACAATAATGTGGTTTCGTGTGATAATAGTTCATATATATTGTTGCTTAAGATGGAAGAATAAGCCCATACTAAATATGAAAGTTGCAAATACCTAAAAAGAAAGAGCCCTCACCATTATTTGGGCTACTAGTGTCAGTATATTTTCTTGGGCTAGTAACTTCAGTATACTTTGTTGTACATTTTTGCACGAAATGTCTCGTGGCTAATATTAGATGAAAATATTGCAAATTAGAGGATTCCATAAATGTATAATTTCGGAGCATCTATTCGTTTAGTCTTATTTTTAGAAAATAGGGAGGTTGTTTTCGTAAGACACTCAACTGGATAAACTGTGAAAAAGAGACAATAACAACAGATAGAAACAACAACAAGATAATAAAATACTGAAACAAATAAGTACTGATATATAAATCTAAAAATAAATGAACTTTTTTCTATACGCTATGTACATGTAATATACAGACAGGAACGATCAGAGGGTCAAACCGCTAAAGCGAGTGTTGTAACCCCCAAAATATTATTTGGTGTTTAATAAGTGTATTGAATTTTCCGATTAATTTGATTTTGATAAATGCAAAAACAAATAAAGAGGAAAACATTCCCTTGCAAGATATTTTTATTCCGAGCCTTGAACCCAAGATCTCAACAGGAAGGATGAAATCTAATTTCTACCTACTAATTTTTCTTTTAAAAATATTGATAACAGAAAAAATAAGATCTCCTATTACAGATGATTTTAAACCACCAATCTTATTAAACCACCCCTCTATGCATACCTACACTATATAATATAAATATTTATACACAATACATATATATAACTAAAGCTATGTATGTATATATATCGTATACTTCGAACATATTTGATAAGGTGTCCACTTCAATTCCAAGGTTGTGGTTGGCTTGTGCACTGGCAGCCTTCTCTCTTTTCCACACTTTCTAACCAAGCAAACAAATTCCTTTTTCTTGGCGGTATAGTACTGTCCACTGATCAGTTTGACTATTTCACACTTTGCATACTGTAGCATATACGTACGAGTTATATAAACCTGTAAATTATATAAATTATTAAATTATATAAATGAGACAATTTAAACTGTAACTACAATTCATAAATATACAAATTATAGCTATGGAGCATAATTAAATTTATTATAATGACTATTTGCAAAAATTCCCTTTAATTTAATTGGACTTTACGTTCAATACCAAATTGATACTATTATATTCTAGTATATTATTTAAAAATAGCGTCCTATTTATTGAATGAATAATAATCATTTTGTTGACAAAAGAGTAAACATCATTGCCGTCATTCTAATTTCTAAGGTGGGAAGTTTGATTTTTCGGATTGATATAACAATATGGAGAAGAAAAAAATGTTTCAAACAAGAGAAGGATATGTCATTTTTATTTCATTTATTTTTTTCCACTTCTCATCAATGGATGACATATACGAAAAAGTAATTTGTTAGGATCAAAATAATTTGGTCAAGCGGAAGACAAAATAGCAAATCTTGAAAAATGATAAACCAAACAATAAAAGAAACATGTCAAAAGAGGTACATTTGTTCGATAAATTTCTATCTTTCTATCTATTTTTGAGATGGTTAGTTACATCGTATTTTTTTTTTCAATTTCTTATATGATGTTCATTATTTATATTAGAGCCCGACTATATCCAAATTCGCGCCGCAAAATCCCACATTGAGAGGTAAAGTGTTCTCTAAAAATAGTGACTTCGTACTCAAAGAGACTTGAACCAGAAACCTCTGATTAAGAATAAAAAAAATATTTACCACTCCACTACTACTTTTATTGATTACGTTGAATTTTTCGTAACTTCATGGACCATTATTGCAGAGAAATGTTATTTCGCTCAGACCAAGACATAACTCCTACTTATTCAAATATAAAATAACAATTATAAAGTGAAATAAAATTTAAGAAAGACAAATCTTTTTATGATAAACATATTTATATTTTTTGCAAGTTCGCTATTAAGTATAGACCTTAGCCCTTTAGGGCTCCTTATCAAAGGAATAAGAGATAATTAATTTTAGATCGAATTATTAATTTATTTTATGTTTGGTTGAGATAAAATCATAAAATATATAACTTATCCACAAAATAGTTATTTTATGATAGAAATATTATTTTATTTTAAATCAAGGATAGAATAAATTCTGAAATAAATTATTTTAAAATAACTTGTCCCCGACCAAATAAGCGGTGGAAAAAGGAATCTAATCCTTTCCACTCCCAGGGAACTTTTCAAGTGTTTCAAAAAAGTAAATGGGAGGAGTAAGGTGCAAAAAACAACGTTGCACTGTTACAAGAATGGGTCTGATTTGATTTTTTAGTACCAATATAACAGTATAATACTAAAGTAGCCAGAAAGCTGAATAAATACATTCCCTATTTTGATATAGTTAAAAGATGTAGCTTAAAAGGGAAGTACAAAAAAGCATAGGGAGGCAAAGGCCACTCTACTTTCTAAAATGGTTCTATCATTTTTGTATGCAATAAAATATTATTTTATTCGTCTCAATTTGTATGATATTTTTCGTAAGTTATTGAAAATATATATCATACTTATTTAACAAAGTAGTATAATTATAAAAATATTTATTATTTTTAAAATTATTAGTTATATTTTTTAGAACTTCATATTGGGTCAAATATTACCATATAAAAGAGACCGGGAGAAATACTAACGGATTGTTTGGTATAAAAAAATGTTTTTTTCTAATAAATACATTTTTAGAAAAATAAGTAATTTTTTAATTTATTTTTCGGTGTTTATTGGAAATTAAGTAGAATATTGTAATCAAAAGCATTTATATAAAAAGCAATCTAGGAAAACATTATAGAGATTAGGGGTAGGAGTGTGGTGATGATGAAGGTGGAGGTGTAAGCTATAGGGATTGTTGTGGGCCGATTAGGTGTATATCCAGGATTTAAGTTTCACGAGTTTAATTTATAAGGTTTTTACCATTGAATTTGTTGTATTTCTAAAGTTATGTATTCATACCTATTATTTATATTGCATTTTAAATATAAATTTATATTTTACGTTGAAAGTATTCAATTCATATAAATATGATGCTGCTATGTTGTCTTCATCATTGAGTCTAGGTGTGTTAAAAAATTGGAAAAAAAAAATGTCACTTATAAAGCTAGTTTTCCCTACTTTTCCATAATTGTGATCAACCATACATAAAAAAATGTTAACTCCGTGTCAAACACACCCTAAGGAGTCATTTGGTAGCTGAATAAGATTCAAATCATCAATATATTATTTTTTATATAACATTTGATAGGTAAATAGGAAATAAGTTAATCAAGTAGAAATCCACATAACTAATACATATATACATTATATATGAGAGAATCTATGTATTATTTTATAAAATATAAAATATTTAATATATAACTAATACCTAAATAACTTTAACCAACTACTAAACCCGGCCACTTTTACAAATGAAAAGCAAAAAGGCAGAGAATCAGAGAAGTGAGAAGTGGGCAGGAAAAAAAGGAAAAGCGCGGAGCAGAGTGTTGTGGGGTGGTTGTTGGTTTTTAGCAGCTAGCTAGTTAAGTTTATATAGTATGGTGCACCGTCACCTCTTTTTTTTTGTTCCCCCATATAAGAGTCACACAACTAATAGAATACTATATAGTATAATAATAATATAGGCATAGAATCTAACCCATTAATATTGCTTTTTCAGTTTATGGAGACATTACCTTTTCCCTTTTGTTTCCTCTTACATGAAACTCAACTTCATATATTTTTGCGCATGCGCCTCCAATATTTGCTTTCCTCTCTTTCGGCCTTACCATAATTACCTATAACGTTTTAGAATAGATATATAGACATGTTAATTTGGTTTAAATTAGCCTCGTGGTAGTAGACGATCATCCCTAATTTTATCACGCAATATTTCTATAGTAGTAGACGATCTGTCTTGTATTTCTAAAGGTATCTCTGAAGGCTCCACATCTTCTTCTTCGATTTCTGTAATAATGTCTTCATTTGACAAATAGTTGAAGTCTTTATCAGTGGTAGAATGTCGTCGTATGAAATTATGTATAGCCATAGTACTTGTAACAAGATGAACCTGAGTGTCGAATTTATAAAATAATATATAAAATATAAATAATAATATGTAAACATAAATAAAATAAAAGGTATATCATATAAAAATAAAGAATAAAATTCTTGAATGAAATTTAACAAAACTTATGAAATATGTTAATTAATTAATAAGAGATATATTGGTAACTATGTAAGGGATATTTTAGTCTTCAATTTTATTTTTTTTGCTTTTGCTTATGCTTTTTTTAAGAAGCAGAATTTTTAAACTTCTTTCCAACAACAGAAAAACTGCTTTTGCTTATATTTAAAAGCACTTTTGAGGGTTTGCCAAACACTTGATTTTTCAAAAAGATAATGTTTTTTTCTAAAAAAGAAGAAGCACTTTTGGCCTCCCAACATCAAAGCCAAACAAACTCTAAAAATAGTATGCATTGTATAAAAATATTTATTTACAAAAATATCTTCCACAATTATGGTGGAAAAGATGTAAAAGTACTTTTGACGGGTAATTGAGTCTTTAACCATGCTAATGCATGTATTAGGGCACCAGATTCATAGGTTAATACACACGAAAAATCGGAAAATTTGGACGATTCTTAAAAAAAGGCTTGGAAATGTGGAAATGAGTGTTAAAAATGATGTGAGTATAAGTGAAGATTCCCCAACTCATTACAGAGGTCCTTAAAAAGTTTTTCGAGAAAAAAAAATTGAGTGCTCCGGGCGCCAGATCCATAAGCTAATACACACGAAAAATCGTAAAATTTAGGCGATTCTTAAAAAAAAAAAGCTTGTAAATGCGGAAATGTACGTTAAAAAATGGTGTAAGTATACGTGAAGGTTCCCTAACTCATTACGGAGATCTTCATAAAGTTTTTTGAGAAATTTTTTTTGGGTGCTCCAGGCACCAAATCCAAGGGAAAATACACACAAAAAATTGGGGAATTTGGGCGATTCTTAAAAAAAGGCTTGTAAATTTGGAAATGGGTGTTAAAAAAATGGTTAAAGTATACGTGAAGGTTCTCCAACTCATTACGGAGGTTCTCATAAAGTTTTTTTAAGAAAAAAAATCTAAGTGCTCCGGGCACCAGATCCATGGTCTAATACACATGAAAATCGAGGAATTTGAGTGATTCTTAAAAAAAAGGCTTGTAAATGCAAAAATAGGCGTTAAAAAAATGGTGTGAGTATACGTGAAGGTTCCCTAACTCATTACGGAGGTCCTCATAAATTGTTTTAAGAAAAATTGGGTGCTTCGGGCGCCAGATTCATGTGCTAATACACACGAAAAATTGAGAAATTTGGACGATTCTTAAAAAAGGATTTGTAAATGCAGAATTGGGCACTAAAAATTGTGTGAGTATACCTGAAGGTTCCCCAATTCATTACGGAGGTCCTCATAAATTTTTTTGAAAAATAATATTTGGGTGCTCTGGGCACCAAATCCATGGGCTAATACACACGAAAAATTAGGGAATTTGGGCGATTCTTAAAAAAAGGCTTGTAAAGGATGAAATGAGCGTTAAAAAAATGATGTGAGTATACGTGAAGGTTCCCCAACTCATTACAAAGGTCCTCATAAAAGTTTTTGAGAAATTTTTTTTGGGTGCTCCAGGCACCAGTCCATGGGTTAATATTAACACACGAAAATCGGGGAATTTAGGTGATTCTTCAAAAAGGGCTTGTAAATGCGAAAATTGGCATTAAATAAATGGTGTGAGTATACATGAAGGTTCCCCAACTCATTACAGAGGTCCTCATAAAGTTTTTTGAGAAATTTTTTTAGGTGATCCGGGCTCTAGATCAATGGGCTAATACACACAAAAAATTGGGAAATTTGGGTGATTTTTGAAAAAGGACTTGTAAATACGGAAATGGACGTTAAAAATGGTGTGAGTATACGTGATGGTTACCCAACTCTTTACGGAAGTCCTCATAATTATTTTTTTGAAATTTATTTTGGGTGCTCCGAGCGTCAAATCCATGGGCTAATACACACGAAAAATTGGGAAATTTAGGTGATTCTTAAAAAATGGCTTGTAAATACATAAATGTGCGTTAAAAAAATGGTGTGAATATACGTCAAGGTTCCGCAGCTCATTACGGAGGTCCTCATAAAGATTTTTTAGAATTGTTTTTGGTACTCCAAGCACCAATTTCAAGGGCTAATATATACGAAAATCGGGAAATTTAGATGATTCTTAATAAAGGGATTGTAAATGCGAAAATGAGCGTAAAAAATGGTGTGAGTATACGTGAGGGTTCCCCAACTCATTACGGAGATATTCATAAAGTTTTTTGAGAAATTTGTTTTGGGCGTCTCGGGCGCCAGATCAATGGGCTAATATACACAAAAAATTGGAGAATTTGATCGATTCTTAAAAAAGGCTTGTAAATGCGGAAATGGGCATTAAAAATAGTGTGAGTAAAGGTAAAGGTTCTCCAACTCATTACGGAGGTCCTCATAAACTGTTTTGAAAAAAAAAATTGGTTTCTCCAGGCGCCTGATCCATGGCTAATACACACGAAAATCGGGGATTTGGGCGATTCTTAAAAAAGAGCTTGTAAATGCGGAAATGGACGTTAAAAAAATTGAGTATACAAGAAAGTTCCCCAACTCAGTACAGAGGTCATCATAAAGATTTTTGAGAAAAATTTTTTGGGTGCTCCGGGCATTAGAACCATGTGCTAATAATACATACGAAAAATTGAGAAATTTGGACAATTCTTAAAAAAAGGCTTGTAAATGCGTAAATAAGCGTTAAAAAATGGTGTAGGTATACGTGAAGGTTACCCAACTCATTATGGAGGTCCTCATAAAACTTTTTGAGAAAAATAAGTTTGGGTGTTTTGGGCGCCAGATCCATTGGCTAATACAAAGGAAAAATTGAGAAACTTGGGCGATTATTAAAAAAGGGCTTCTAAATGCAGAAATGGACGTTAAAAATGGTTTGAGTATACGTGAAGGTTCTCCAACTCATCACGGGAGTCCTCATAATGATTTTTGAGATTTTTTTTTTGGTGCACCAGGCGCTAGATCCATGCACTAATAAACATGAAAATCGATGAATTTGGGTTATTCTTAAAAAAAGGGTTTTAAATGCGGAAATTGGCGTTAAAAAAATGATGCGAGTATATGTGAAGGTTACCCTACTCATTACGGAGGTCCTCATAAAGATTTTTGAGAAAAATATTTTAGGTGCTCTATGCACCAGATCAATGGGATAACACACGAAAAATCAGGAAATTTGGGCTATTCTTCAAAAAGGCCTTGTACATGTGTAATTAGGTATTAAAAATATGGTATGAGTTCCCCAACTTATTAAGGAGGTCCTCATAAAGTTTTTTGAGAAATTTATTTTTGGGTGCTCCGGCCCCAGATCCATGGGTTAATATACACACAAAAATTTAGGAATTTTGGGCGATTCTTAAGAAAGGACTTGTAAATGTGGAAATGGACGTTAAAAAAGTAGTGTGAGTACAAAGGTCCTTTAAAAGTTTTTGTTTTTTGAGATAAAACTTTTTGGTGCTCCGAGCGCAAGATCTATGGGCTAATACACACGAAAAATCGAGGAATTTATGCAATTTAAAAAAAAACGGTTGTAAATGAGGAAATGGGCGTTAAGAATTGTGTTAGTATATGTTAAGGTTCCCCAATTAATTACGAAGGTCATCATATAGTTTTTTGAGAAATTTTTTTTGGGTGCTTCTGGCACCAGATAAATGGACTAATACACATGAAAATTGAGAAATTTGGGAGATATTTAAAAAAGGGCATGTAAATGCGAAAATAAGCGATAAAAAATGGTATGAGTATACGTGAAAGTTCTCCAACTCATTACGGAGGTCCTCATATAGTTTTTTTAGAAAAAAAAATTGGGAACTCTGGAAGCCAGATCCATAGGCTAACACACGAAAAATTGGGGAATTTGGACGATTCTTAAAACTGATTTCTAAATGCGGAAATGGGTGTTTAAAAAATGGTGTGAGTATGCGTGAAAGTTCCCTAACTCCTTAAGGAGGTACTCATAAAGTCTATTGAGAAAAAAATATTCGGGTGTTCCGGGCGCCAGATCCATAGGCTTATACACACGAAAAATTGAAAAATTTGAGCGATTCTTAAGGGCTTGTAAATGTGAAAATGGACAGTAAAAAAATGGTGTGAGTATACGTGAAGGTTCCCCAACTCATAACAGAGGTCCTCAAAAAGTTTTTTGAGAAATTATTTTTGGGTACTTCGGGCGCTTGATCCATGGGGTAATATCACTTGGCATTACTATAGTAATAGTAATACACTCCTCAATACACAATAGAGTGTATAACATTAAAAAGTCTACCGAATAAGGGCGAACTAATATACATAGTTAATGCATACATTATTTTTGTTAATACACTCTACCAAACGACCCCTAAGTGGGTTCAAAATATGAAAAGTAAAACACACATGAAGCCAAAGGAATACATAAAAAAATATTTTTTACCATGTATAAACAGTGTAATTTTCTACGAAAGGGATTTCAAACGAAATCCGTCGATTCAACCTAACTTCGCTCTTGTTATTTAATTGTGAATTAATGTCAAACTAAAATTTATATTTCTGTGTCGTATGCCTAAAAATATTTCCCACTTAGTAGACCTATTTGTCGCAAAGTAGAAAAGAAGATCTAACAATACGAACAATGCTTCTTATTGGAAAAAATATTTTCTTTTTTTGTATTGGTTTTTTCTGTTTTCTTCTTATTGGCTCTAAACTTGCCTATAATTAATTTCACCAACAAAAAAGTAATACTTTAAAATTTTAATAGTTCCTCTTATCCTTTATCCTTTATTTAAAGGGTAATGCTAAATAGATAGAAAATTTGGCCAGAATTCAGCAGAAATTTAAGAAGTCTATAATATCTTTTTTTATTTTAAAATAAATTGATCTTTTTGCCATTTTTTAGTTAAAAGATACTAAAGTTAAAAGGATTAAAATGTTCAAAAATGTAAAATAACATAGATAAAATACTATTTTGGCCAAATTCTGGCCAAAAAGGTTTTTTTTCTTTTATTTATTTATTTATTTATTAGCCATATATAGAAGCGCATTGGGTCTAAAGAAGGACGGAAAGTTGGCACTAAATTATCATAATTTTAATTAGGTCACATCATCACCTTTTAAACCTTTTCATGTTAATGAATTATAGTGTGCGTCTAATCATTAAATAGAAATATTTTTAATTGCAGAATGGAAGTATGACATTCTAGTATTTTGTCATCTCATGGTTGGTACTATATATGAAAATTTACAATGTTTATTGAGCCGCAATATGAGAAAATTAGAAATAAAAAAGGAGAAAGAACAAAAGATTTTGCATTAATTATGTTAATTTTGTTTTGTGTTCTACCTTTAGTTTTCAAGATAATGGATGTCTTTCACCAAACAAATTCACAATGTTGAACTTCAAAGCACACGTTTCGTCTCATTTTTTATTTTATTTTTTGATGTAGTGTTCAAATCAGTTTGTGCAATTTTAATATATCTTTTATTGAAGTTCATATAAAAAATTACAACATTTTCAATTTTGCTCGAATTTAACTTTAAAACCTCGAGATCTTATTCCATTTTTTTAACCACTATAAAAAAACATTGTTTTTTTTTTCATCTATTGAATTATTTGAACGTTGGCATATCGACCTTAATTAATTTCTGACAAGTTATCATACTTTAAGGTGATACAATTTTCAAAACTTCTAGTAGTGGTTAGACATGAATTTACCTTCAGCATTTGAAAATAATGAATTTTAACATTTGTAAATGTTAGTTTGACCCTGAGTATATGTAAATATTATGCTTTATTTTTGAACTTCAAGAGATAATTAATAATAATTGAAATAATGTCTGTTTTATCGTAATTTAATTTAAAGTACAATATTGATTTTTTCCCTCTTAATCTTTGACTTAACATACAACCTCAATTATACTCTATTTTTCATTCTATTTCAGCTCAAGTATGTCCAAACACCCACTATGTAGTGCCGTACTCTTTGTTGCTCACAAAGGTACGAGGTTTACTTTTTGTAGTTTTATTTGAATAAAAATTTTTAAATAAAATTATTGAATCTTGTAGATCTTTTATTTTTGGTGAACAAAAATTACAATGTGTTATTCTTATGCGGTAATACAAGTTTTTGCAGAGATTGCCTCTCAAATTCGTGTTTTTTTTTTTCTCTCGTTGCTCATTTAATAAAAAAATACGAGACAAAGTACCCTTAACTATGACCTAATTTTGTTGGCAACACTTATCTTGCAGACATCTTTTTAGAATGTTTTGCCTTAAAGCATAACTTTTGATTCGTAGGGCGAGACATCAGAGAATTTTTACCTTGGGCATAATTTTTGTCACTGAACTTATACCCTATGCCATAAGTTGTGCCACTGAACCTATGCTCTTTGACTTAACTTGTGTCATTGAACTTGTGTCTTGGGGCATAACTTCAGTCACTAAACTTATGTGTTAGACTTAATTTCTTTGTGTTCAAATATAACTTGTGTCACTACACTTGTCTTCGGACATCACTTGTGTTATGACTTAATTTCTTTTGTGTAAGGATATAATTTGAACCACACAGAAGCAATCATATTATTATTGACATAAGCACAAAAACTATTACATCAAGTACTGATCAATAGAAAAACCTAAAAGACTAAACTCTAAAGTAATTAAATCTCAAGGGAAACTTATGATAGCAAACAATAAGCTCCCTTTCTAAATCTAAAATTACATTATACCGATCGATGTTTCGGATTATTATTCCCATCTCAAATCCATCAATCTATTACTTATATTATAAATCTCATATGTACAAAAACACACAAAACAATCAGGCAATATTAAAATTCACGACGAAGAACAATACCCCAAGTCATTATTTTCAAACACTGATGGAGGATTTCCCTCTAACAAGCAAAAAATAGGCGGAATTGTCAACGTCTCTTGTCCTCCATACGCGTTCCAACAGAAGGGATCCAACACTAATTCGCCTTTAGCAGGCAAAAGTTCTATGTCTGAAAGTGTTATATTCGTGCAGGGGATAGTGTCACTACAAGCAAAATGCATTGGCGGGCTTCTAATATCATACGTTCCTTTAATACTTGAGTATTCAATATCTGAAACAGACACTGCTGAAGTCCGGTTACTGCAGTCTTTCGAAAGACAGTAGAATTGATCGATTATAATAGGGTTACGTACATTGTCCATATGAATGTTGAGAAACGAAACTCCTGATACTGCTCCGAATCCGCCTTGCCATGTCTTGATCCTCACACCGTTGTCTGATTGTTTTATTACTGAGTCACGAACTGTGATGTTTGATACACATGCTCGCGAATTGTGGTTGCCTAAACTCCCAATGCTGTAAAATTAGAGTTTAAATTTTATGCACCGACAGTATTCAAAAGTTAAACAAGTCATTTGTACAACTACCTGATTCCATGTCCTCCGGGCCCACATGTAAGATTCCTAATATCCACATCGTAACATCCTGCTCCTATTGATACACAATCGTCACCTAATATTTTAAATTTTGAGTCATTTCTCGAGAATCATGTCATTTGCATGTTAGATATATTGCAACCAGAGTCATAAATACTCGAAGTTAATTATCGTACCGTTAGAGATGAGGGAGTCATAAATTTCAACATTGCTGGTTTGCTCAATGTGAATGCCATCAGTGTTGGGACTCCATATGGGAGCTGTAATGTGTAGGGATTCAATATGCACATTCTTGCAGTTATCAAATCTGAAATTAAATTGGGGGCTATTCTTCATTTTAATTCCTTGCACCGTTAGATTTGAGCTCATGAAGAATCTAATGGCCTGCAATTTACGTACCAAATTAGAATTAATGAAATAATATAACCTTAATTCAAAAAATCTACAATTAATTGCTAGAGATGCCTAGTGGTAGAAGTTTATTTTTTCACTTACAATTGGACTGTCACATGGTCCAGGTAGTGTACTTCCATTAGGTCCCTGTCGTAGTTAAAGTGTACTGAGGATTAGATAATTTATTCATATATATGTATGCGCAAAGATGATTGAAAATAACCAACACATGGATTGTGGTAGGATAGTTGGATTTCTCCACCATTAATAAAAAAATTCGGGTTCGAGCTAGAGAAATAGAAAAAATCTTGCTGCGAGAGCTACCTCCAGAAATAAGCACTACAATACACGAATTTAAATTAATCAAATTTCAATAGAGATACTGAACACCGAATAAAAAATAGAAAAAAAGATTATTGATATTAACCACTATCCCATAAATAGTAGAGTAAAAAGAAAGAAAAGTATCAACAAGGGTTGTGCTGGACTGATAAGTACTCATTCATCTTTAATAAAAAATCTCAATTCAAATTTCCTTCAATAAAAAATTGCATTTATTAGGGAGTGTTTTACTCCAATAGAGGACTTTTCAATAATACAGATACCAAACACTGATCGAGAAGAAAAAAAGTAAGTGGACACATAGATACTAGTGTAGTCCCCAATCCCCATATATACATACCTTATGGGGTTTACAAGGAAGATTCCACCACTCTTGTCCTCTTCCATCTATGACGCCTCCACCTTGTAATGACAACTCATTTACTCTATAGAATACCAGCCACTGCCTCTTACTCTTGTTGCTCCCCCACGACTCTGGTCCATCTGGCGGCATTATTGTTCCTTCCAACTTCCATATTGGCACACAAATTCGGTTATTTACATAATGCAAAATCATTCTATTTGTTTTAATTTAGGTGATATAGTTTAACTAAATAGAAAATTTAAGAAAAGACATGTCATGCCAAGTTATATTATGCGCTAAAAACATGCTATTAAGAGTACATCTAAATTGTTTCCTCCATTTTAATTTATTATGTGGTATAGTTTAACTGAATACAAAATTTAAGATTTTTTTTTCTTCGTAAAAGCATGTTAATTAAGAGTAAAATGAGAAATTCACAATTAAATTATTTTTAAATATATCATTTTTTTTTAGAATTAGAATATACTATAAATGATCAAACAGCTAACTCCACATAAAAAGGAACAGAAGGAGTAATAGAATAAGACATAGTCCATCTATTTCATATAATAATGTGACACTTTTCTCTCATTTTTGATATATTAAAAAAGAATGTCATCTGAAAAGTCTTTAATTTCAAAATTTTATATCCTTAATGACATGCTTATAAAGTTCTAAAGGTCTTTTCGGTATTCATAAAAAAATCTTACTATTTCTTTCTTAATTTTGATGTCAAATCAAACACAAAATTTGATGAAGGGAATGGAAAGAAAAGTAACAATTTTTCTCTAAAATATCTATATTATACTTAGATGAAATAATTTATAGTGAGACAAATATCTGTAACTCATTTGTCAAACTACATCACATGAAAACGAGAAAATATATAGTTATATATTAACGAGGTACCTGAAACACCAAGCCACTTTGACAAGGACCAGTAAAAATAGTAGACTGGATCATAAAAGAGTAACCAACAGGAACATGAATAACAGCTGACTCAACTTGGCAAGCAGCATCCCACGCTGCCTTAAAACCTTCAGTGTCATCCGTAACACCATCCCCCACGGCACCAAAAGACCTCACATCATAAACCCCTTCGTCCCCCGCGGAGGGTGAAGGCTCGGGTGAAATTGAAGGGGGATACGATATGTGTGAATTATGCTTATGTTGTTTCTTGTTATTATGGTGACCACGGTGTCCGTGGTGATGGTACCTAGCAGTAACAACATGACTACATAATAATAATAATAATGTAAATGTCAAGTAAAATGTAACAAGTAGGGTACTTGATAGTGATGCCATTTCAATTTGTGTAAGTGAACAAATTGATGAAAATGACTTATGTTGAAACGTTACTTTCAAATTAGATACTGAGGAATGAGGGAATTTCAAGAATTAAGGAAAAGACTGTGAGTTGTTCAGAAAGTGGAAAGGAACTTAGCATTGGAAGAGTTTTTATTGAGGGAATTTTGTGTCAACTTGCACATAAATATATTACTATATTATATAGTACTAAAAGGAAAAAAAGTTAGTGTGAATGTTTGTGTGTTTGAGCACTATAGTGCATGCAGAAGCCAAAAGGCTGAGTACATTTATCTATTTTTTTGCCTTGTACTCATGGTTGACGTGCCCGTATATATAGCCGACTTCTTACATCCTTATAGTGTGGTATGCAAGATTTTGTTTAGACTAGTGTCACGACTAATAGTTTGTTTAGTCAAACTTCTAAAATCAACTAATTATTAAAAATGCTTTTTTGAAAAAGTAATTTTGGATCGTATTTGATCAATAAATTTTAAAAATACTTTTGAGCAGTTATTAGTGTTTAATCAAAGATGTGCTTAATATATTAAAATGTCACTTGACAAACTTTAAGAAAATAAAGAAAGTTTTGAATCTTATAATCTTAAACTAAAGATGTGTTTAATATATTAAAATGTCATTTGAATAGTGTAATATTAAGTGTATCAGGTAGGAAGTTGGTGCAAAGAGTTATTTATTGAACTAAAAAAGAAAGTAAGACAAATAAATTAAAACAAAGGGACGATGCAGCCTTTGGCCGACGGGTTTATTTGTACTCAATGTAATTTCCATGTGGATTATAAACTTATATATAAAAATTCATTGAAATTGCAACAAAATATAGTAAATGTGTATCTATACTTATAAAGATACAAATTTTAAAATCCATCCCAATTAGTAGCATATGTACATACAACATTTAATTGAAGTTTTCGACAAAGCGGTGTTGGGCAACAGCACTTGAAAGGATGTATGTCTCCGCTAGTGCAGACCTATATATATATATATATATATATATATATTATATAGGTTTGTCTCCAGTGTTCGTATCCACATTGGACCTCGATTAAATGTGAATTCGTGACAGGAGGTTTCATATTAGGAGTAAAACACTCCCTAATAAAGGCGAATCTATACCCTGAAGACTCCAATCTATCAAACTATACCCTGAAGACTCCAATCTAAAATCTTTGATTAATGATAAAAGAATACTTATTACCAGAGACGAACTTAGGATTTGAAGATTTTGGATGCACCAAATATGATTTGGTCTTGTGGGTGGTTCCTCTACCTTGTACCAACAACACAAGAACACTCATATGCTCATAGGTGTACTGTTAATTTTTATCATAGTTTCTTCCGATTTTTCAAGATAGATATATATATACACATGATTTTTTTGAAGTTACCGATACACGTGCACCCCAACTAATCAAGGTGGGTCCGCCTCTACTTATCACTCCACTACGGCCCTCACGGGTCATGCAAACATATATACTATATATAACTTTATCACCAAGAGAAGTAACATTTACATTACATTAGTTAGACTGGTTATTCTAGGCCTTATATATAGTTAAACCAAATAGTATACTGTTACAGGAAATAGGGCATTCAGACAGCAGACATTTGCCTTTTTTGAGAATGTGGAAGGCCGCGCATGCAGTGACTCTGCCTCCTTAGAAAAATAAAGGTAAAAACGGAATAACCAGAAGCCTTTGAGTGCGTGTGGTGGTGGGTGACTGGCCATTAACTTCAAAAAAGTCGTATATATATTGTGGCAGAGTCAAGATATTCACCAAGATCGAATTCATATAATATGAAATAAAAAATTAGAAAAAGGTTCAATATTAAATATATATACATTATTAACAATGTATATATAAACGGTATAATTGTCCGACTGAAAGAAATTTGAATAAACCCCTCCACGCTACCTGACCCTGCGCTCTTGTCTATTAACCCTCACCTAGATCCTTCGGCTAGCTACCCCATGTTATTCCCCATAACTTTTCACTTTTTTTCTCTGGTCCCAATTTTTTTATTTTTTTATTGTCATTCCACTTTGGTCACAAATTAATACCCCTTCTGCCACACAGTAATTACTTTTTGTAATACCTGTAAAGATAATACTAGTTGCATATACTTAATTATAAACATTCCACAATTAATTGATACGTCTGATAAACGTTGGTACTGCCAGAGAATTTCAGAAAATTAAAGTAAACATAATTTAATTAGTACACTAATAGTGTGGTGACTAAGAAAGTAAGATTCTCCTCAGAGATGATCAGATTCGTCTTATGTTGAATCGCTCGATTCACTAAACCATTTCAATTTCACAAATTCAAAAAATGGGTGCCAACACGGGCATGGTTGAGTGGTTGGGAGGTGGATTTTCCACGTGAGAGATTTGATATTGTATCCAATATCCATCTAGTATTTGGTCATGAACTTGTCGCATGAGACTTGTATTTTGCGGTTGAAATTTTTTGTGTGATTTATAAGCTACTGTACAATGACAAGGTTACCACAAAGTGGTTAATAGTTATATATGCTATGTCACTAATCACTACTAATTGACTGATGTAAGATACCAAATTAGTAAAGTAATCATTGAAGACAGAAAGCATGAATTTTTGTGGTCCTGAAAATACTTTACTTCCATATCGATCGATCGATCCTTTAACACAACTTCAAGACAAAGTTTGTGTTCAAAGGTGGAGGTAGGCTTTCAACGAGAGAGGTGTCAAATGGACGGATTTGATTAGTTGATAAATGGACAGATAATTGATTCACTTAAAAGTTATTTGGATTGAACTATATATATAGGCTAAAATGAAAGACAAACTCAAATTACACTTTTTAAATTAAATTTTAATTATTTTTTAATAATTTATTAGTACCTAATAAAATTATATACTATTTTTCTTTTTTTATGATTATGCATAACACATCAAATCAGATGGCCAAAATAATCCTTAAAGTATCATTCTTAGCAGAAAATATCCTATGAAAATTGTTAAATTTCAAATACTTAGAGGATGTTTTTTGCCAAAAAAGATATTTTAAGGATGTAATTTAAGTTTGGGGTGCAGTTTAACAATGTTTTTGGTCAAAAATTAACTCTATCAAATTATGTACTAAATATGAATAAAGTTTAAATTTAAAGCTCATTTACTAATACTTAAAGTTATAGTCGATAAAATTCAAATCTCGAATCTACCTTTGTACGACCAAACAAAAACCTAAAGCACATTGCAAAAACAAAAAGATAGCATTTTATGAGAAACTTTTTGGTCTGTTTCAACCTTTCGGTTGCACTTGCTAGTGCTGAATTATAAATTTATACATTCTAATCCACGTACACGTATATATGTGCAAGCACAAATATTTAAGTAATAAAAATAAAAGAGCAACTTTCACATATAGCAAACATAAAAATCATATTTGTATGTTATAGCTATAGTTTGTAAAATTGCGCTCCATAGCAAACTTTATATTTGCTATGGCTATTAATCTGTATAGTTCGGTATACATATACATAAAAAATCTGTATTTGGATCTATTTGTATATTTTGGTATACAAATGGGTCCTGCATTTGCATATTTTGGTATACAAATGGGCCCTGTATTTGTATATTTCGGTATACAAATGGGTCCTGCATTTGTATATTTCAGTCTATTTGTATATTTTGGTATACAAATGGGTCCTGCATTTGTATATTTCGGTATACAAATGGGATGGATGGCAAAAAAAATGGGATGTTTGCTGCGAATTACAAATAAAATAAACTATAGCTATATCATTTCATTTGAATTAATAGTTTGCTATTTCATACAATTTTCCAAAATAAAATAGCATAACATACATGAATGTTTCACTTATAAATTATTGTGAAGAAAAAAGAGTGGTATATAATAGATACAATAATAAAGAAAAGAATAAATTGGGCTTTAGCAGGCCCAAAACTTGTTCATTTTAGTCCCTTTGGACTGCTACTACTACTTCATTTTGGGCTTTTGACCCGTTTGGCTTGTATTGTATACACTTTCTGTATATAAGTTTCTGTATATAATACACACGGAGTGTATATTCCCTGTTTTCCCTATATATGACCAGTATATAGGTCGTATACAGCCTATTTTTGGTCTTCAAATCTGTATATTAGCTTCCCTGTTTTCTCTTTCACCAGATTCATCATCTTCCTTTTGCACTTGACCACGATAAGGCTGACTCGAAAAAATTGTTGGGCAGAAATGCTTGAAAGGAATCCAACGGACTCATATAGGGAAAGAGAAAAGGAATGTGCATATTATAGGACTCTTTGGATGATAAAATAAAATGAGATAGTAGGTTTAAGATTATTCAAATAAAAACGTACTAATTATATGAAAAGAAACAATGTCATATGATGAAATGATATTAAGAAAGGAATCACAAGTAGTTGTACTACAACTAAGAAAGTTTAACCAAGATTTGCTAAAAAAATATATCATCTAATCGTCCACAATGACTCACATATCACAAAATCCAAAATACTCGAATGAATTCAAACGAAGCATTATATTTGGGAATAAGGTACTCTAATTATCAAAGGCTATAAAATCTGATTATATATATAATATATGTTATAATTAACCTTTATAATTTTGGAAGTAAATCATGGAAAGGCAGTCATTTAAGTAATGAAAGAAACCACTCAACAACATGAAAAGAAAAGCCATTCCATTTCGACAAAAGACCCACACCCAAGTTCCATAGCTTTTGGTTCGCTATCCTGATCATGATTTTCCTACCCCCAAAGGGAAAGGTACTTCCCTTTTGGGCCAGTTGTGGGCGAGGAGGGATTCGAACCCCCGACACCGTGGTTCGTAGCCACGTGCTCTAATCCTCTGAGCTACAGGCCCCACCCCGTCTCCACTGGATCTGTTCCACACATAATAACTCTTGGGAGAGAATTCCAAGAGTCGCTATAACATCCATTGGTCCTATGGCGTGCAATTATCATCTCGCTGCAATCTATGGCTAGTCAGCTAGGAGATAGCGGTTAAACTCACTTCACTAGCATCATAAATAAGGAGTAGACTTGTTGCAATCTAGTTATTATACGGTCTAAAAACTACAAGTGTTCATTATGTACAACTAATAGAATGAGTTACTTAACACGGCCATAGGCTAACAGCCATAATAAACTAAAAGTCAGTGTAGCTCCCAACTCACCAACGAATGGTATGTAACATACATCCACCCAAATACCAAAGCAAGAAAAAGAGATCTTACTACCAAAACTATAGCTGCTCTTCATTCTGCCCAAATGAGGCATCTGCAAATAGCTTGCACCGCCATCAATGGCTCCCTTTGTTGTCTAACCAGCTCTGCAAGCTATACAAGGCTTCTGCAGAGAAGCTGCAGCTCCTTAATCTCCTGTGACACATTGGTGATAGCTCTTGATGATCAGGGGAAGTAAAGCATACAACAATCTGTGAGATTGTCAAATGTATTGAGCCGCAAGGCCTCCATGACAAGGTCCTTGGCACACTGTTCAGGATCATCATGCCGTCTTAGCCCTCGACGCACGAGACTAACTGCTTAGACAAGACATCCCAGATTCCATCACAAGCAATAATAAGGAATTCATCCTCCTCTGTCAGAACTATCTGTCGAAATTCTGGCTCTGCAATCAGAGGAGAGGCAGAGCCCACGAGGCAGCTTCATGTCCCAGTCTCCCAAGGTGGGGTCACTGATAGTATACCATTCAGATAGCCATCATCAATAAATCCACCTTCGACACGCCTCCTCACTGATGGATAATTTAGTCTGGTCCTTGAGACATGTCAATTGACGTTACGGCAAAGTACTGCTCAGCAGTCTCCTGCATTTGACACAACAGAGTATCAGTTAGATAACAAGAATACAAATATATGCACAAAGCTAAGCAATTGTTCCATTGAACAACCAGGTC
This sequence comes from Solanum lignicaule, assembly GCA_029582545.1. Classification (NCBI taxonomy): domain Eukaryota; kingdom Viridiplantae; phylum Streptophyta; class Magnoliopsida; order Solanales; family Solanaceae; genus Solanum; species Solanum lignicaule. The sequence goes on along the minus strand of JAJOOF010010085.1, from coordinate 817 downwards.
TGACTCTAATGCTCACCCCCCTCAGCAACTTCATTGTAAAATCAATATTTATGGTACAAAAACTTGGTGAAACAAAGTTTAGCAAATTTATATACACGGACCATTTTCTTCTCTCTCTCATATATCTTGCATCCTTAGGTAAGGCTAAAGTAACTTATCACATGCACTTGGGTAGTTAGTTGTGCGTCGTCACGTACACCATATTTCTACATGACAGAGAAGTCATTACTTGTTTATAGGTATGAATCACGATCGAACCTTCCCAACACAAGAGCTGTCACTGCAGTGGTTCCGAAAGAACTGCTAACATTGCAGTCACCGCGCCTCGAGCCCCCCCACCCCCCCCCCCCGCCCTCGAGGCGCAGTGCCACGAGACCCACCCCCCCACACCCCCGGACCTCGAGGCGCCGTGCCCCGAGGCCCACCCCCCAAGACCTCGAGGCGCCGTGCCCCACCCCACCGGACCTCGAGGCGCCATGCCTCGAGGCCCACCCCCCCTCCCCTACAGACCTCGAGGCGCCGTTCCCCGAGGTTCAACCCCCCTCCTCCCCCTCCGGACCTCGAGGCGCCGTTCCCCGAGGCCCGACCCCCCTGGACCTCGAGGCGTCGTGCCCGATCCCCTTCCTCCCCCCCGGACCTCTAGGCGCCGTACCCGACCCCCCTCCTCCTCCCCGGACCTCGAGGCGTCGTACCCCGGGCCCACCCCCTGGACGTCGAGGCGCCGTGCCCCTAGGCCCACCCCCTGGACCTCGAGGTGCCGTACCCCAAGGTCCACCCCCGGACCTCGAGGCGCCGTGCCTCGAGTCCCACCCACCGG
>JAJOOF010010084.1:0-26597 GCA_029582545.1 Solanum lignicaule | reverse complement strand
GCGACCATACTCCCCCCGGAACCTAAAAACTTTGATTTCTCATAAGGTGTCGGCGGAGTCCTAAAAGCAACATCCGACGATCCCTGGTCGGCATCGTTTATGGTTGAGACTAGGACGGTATCTGATCGTGTTCGAGCCCCCAACTTTCGTTCTTTATTAGTGAAAACATCCTTGGCAAATGCTTTCGCAGTTGTTCGTCTTTCATAAATCCAAGAATTTCACCTCTTACTATGAAATACGAATGCCCCCGACTGTCCCTGTTAATCATTACTCCGATCTTGATGGCCAACATAATAGGACCAAAATCCTATAACATGCTAATGTATACAGAGCGTAGACTTGCTTTGAGCACTCTAATTTCTTCAAAGTAACAGCGCTAGTTGCAGGACCGGGCCAATTAAGTCCCAGAGCGCATCGCCGACAGAAGGGATGAGACGACCGGTGCACACCTAGGGCGGACCGGCCGATCCATCCCAAAGTCCAACTACGTGCTTTTAAACTGCAACAACTTAAATATATGCTATTGGAGTTGGAATTACCTCGACTGCTGGCACCAGACTTGCCCACCAATATATCCTCGTTAAGGGATTTAGATTGTACTCATTCCAAATACCATACTCATAGAGCCTTGTATGGTTATTTATTGTCACCAACTCCCCGTGTCAGGATTAGGTAATTTGCGCGCCTGCTGCCTTCCTTGAATGTGGTAGCCATTTCTTAGGCTCCCTCTCCGGAATCGAACCTTAATTCTCTGTCACCCGTCACAACCATGGTAGGCCACTATCCTACCATCGAAAGTTGATAGGGAAGAAATTTGAATGATGCATCACCGGCACGATGGCCGTGCGATCCGTTGAGTTATCATGAATCATCGCAGCAACAGGCAGAGCCCACGTCGACCTTTTATCTAATAAATGCATCCCTTCTACATGTCGTAGTTTGTTACACATATTAGCTCTAGAATTAATACGGTTATCCGAGTAGTAGATACCATCAAACAAACTACAACTCATTTAATGAGCCATTCGCAGTTTCACAGTCTGAATTTGTTCATAGTTACACATGCATGGCTTAATCTTTGAGACAAGCATATGACTACTGGCAGGATCAACCAGGTAGCATTTCTCAATGACGCTGCGTGCCGCATGAGCCCGGCGCGCCCATTCGTGTACAGACGGGTTCAAGGCGAGCACGACCGTCATTCGCAAGGAGCATTTGTTTTGGGCAGATAAGAGCCGGTGAAGGCCCCATGCCCACTGCATCTACCGAATCTGAGAATTCGAGCCGCCGATCGCGGACCATGCCATCGCACGACGAAGCGAGGAAGGCGTAGGATGCAAGATCGGCTTTTGGGTTCACCCCGCACATGGAATGCGAAGGGCGAAAGGCGACCGATTGCACGTGAGTAATGCCTAGGCATTAGGTATGCATCACAGCATACCGATGTCCGACAAGCCTAGATTGTGCTTGAACCGCGACCAAGATGGCATGCGAGTTAGGACATCGTTAATCGAAGCAGGGATCCAACCTAACCACAAATCGAATACCACTCATGCGTCGTACGAGATTAGCTTCATCGATGCACGCCCAACACCCACCCCGACGCCCGGCATGAGATGTCGTGTGCATTACGCCAATGCCTTTGGTGCAAGGACAATGCTATCCCTTTCGTTGCACGCCGCCCAAGGGGGTACAGATTTAATCACTGTAAAGGTGTTGGAGGCAGACTAAAGTTCTTGTACGAGCACCGCCCACGCCCGGTCCGCCCATAGCGTCTGGCCGTACTTGGCCTTACGTGCCCCGTGCGTGCTGCGCCTCCGACGACGTACCACGGAAAAGCCATGCATGCCGTCAAACTTGCCACTCGCTTGAAAGCAAGCCTTGCCGATCCACACCAAACGGGTATAGACCGGCTGAGATAAATGCCCTCGGCGGCACAAGGTAGCCCCACGAGCGGTCGTCGTCATGTTTATATAGGCGCCCGATGACGTAGGATGGACAAGCCATGCATGCCATAAAATGCCCACGCAGCATGCCCACTAAGCCCACAGGACGCCTATGACGTTTGCCTGCCGTCGCCTCAGTCTACCTCCAACACCTCTACACCTTTATATATGCTTTTAAAGAAAACCATGTGACAGGAGTAGGCATGGTTTTTGCAGAGAATCATAATGAACATGTACAACCCAAATATACACGTTCTAAGGTACAAACACACATTAGCTTCCACAAATGACTTTTATAAATAAAAAAATAGTTTTCAACAATTTTTTATTTTTTATATTTTTCTGAAATTTCCGAAAAATTAGTAATAAATTAATAACAAATAGGAAAAATATAAAATTAACACAAAAAACTCACAACTAAATATAGTAAACTTAGATCTAAAAATTTAGTAAATTTTAATTTTTAAAATGTGATGTAAAAAATAATAAACCGTAAAAGTAATGAAGATTGGTACGAACGAACCACGTGAGGCGGAAATGTTGAGGATAGATGATGGAAATTAGATGAATATATTGTTATGCATGAAGGTTGTTTCACACTCTTTTGATTTTTGGAAGGCATGGACATTCGCATGTTGTCGACTAGACCTCGACCAATGTTGCACAAGCCACGGCCGATGCGGGCAGTCCACAGGCAACGTCGACTAACCGTTGTGTGCAGTCCAAAGCGATGTGACCAGGCCACATCCGATGTCGGCTGACTGTTGTGTGCAGTCCAAGGGAGATGCGGCCAGGCCACGTCTGACGTCGGCTGGTCGTTGTGTGTGTGCAAGCCATAGCCGATGCAGGCAGTCCACGGTCGACGTCGGCTGACCATTGTATTCAGTCTAAGGGAGATGCGGTCAGTCAGCGTCCGGCGTCGACTGAGCAATGTGCAAAAGCCACAGCCAATGCGGGCTGGCCACGTCCGACGTTGGCTGACCGTTGTGTGCAGTCCAAAGGCGAAGAGGCCAGGCCACGTCCGACGTCTACTGACCATTGTGTGCAAGCCACGGCCGATGCGGGCAGTCCATGGCTGACCATTGTTTGCAGTCCAAGGGAGGTTTGGCCAGTCAACGTCCGACATCGACTGAGAGATGTGCGCAGGCCACAGCCGATGCGGGCAGGCCATGTCCGACGTCGCCTGACGTTGTGTGCAAGACAAGGGCGATGTAGGCAAGCCACGCCCGACATCGACTGGTCGTTGTGTGCAAGCGAAAGGCGATGAGGCCAGGCCACGCCAAACGTCAATTAAGCGATGTGCACATGACACGGCAGATGCGGGCTGGCCGCGTCCGATGTCGGCTGACCGTTGTGTGCAAGTCAAAGGCAATGCGGGCAGGCCACGCCTAACGTCAGCTGAGCATTGTGCATAGGCCACGTCTGATTCGTGCAACCCTCGACTGATGTTACCCATCGTTGTCCGGTGTCTTTTGCTCGATACACACATGCCATGTTCGATGCGTGCAGGCCTTGGCTGATGCTGCTTGATGTTGGCCGACATCCCTTGCCCGATGCTCGTATGCCACGTCCGATGCGCGCAGACCTTAGGGAGTCAAACTTCAAGTTGGCGAGCTGAACTTCACGTTAGGCGATGGAACATTGGAAACCCCATTTTCTTTGTATTCTCACAACTTTTTCTTTCTTTTTCTTTTTCATTCTTTTCTTCTTTTTTTATATGGAGGGGTTCCATTTTTCTAAAAACATGGGCAAAAGGGACTTCTTTGCATTTTCTTGATTCACCTTTTCTTTTCACCACACACCCAACTTAGGCTTATCAAGAAATGTTAAGCTTTCAACAAGTTTCTACCAAGTAAAGGGTAAGTCTCAAGGGGTGCTCAAAAGGAGTTCACACACTCACAAGGTAGGCCACAAAAAGAGGTATAATATCAAATTGGTTCATACTCTTTATAGTTTCCTAAGATCATCTCAAGAAATTCCCTTTACTTAGTTAACCTGACTAACGGGGGCAAATTCTAGGTGTCATAATACATGGTTCAAGGTAAGCTCATCACACAAGGCATCGACACCAATGTCAAAACAATACTCCACACTTTTGCTAGTGTGCAAAGCTTATCACAAGACTCTCAATCTGATACTTGGCTAGTCACAACGAGATGGAACTAGTTCACATATTGACTTTGCAACTTCATTTGACCTCATCATAGCCGCACATTCATGTTTGTTCAATTATAAGCACTATTCAAGTCATCGATATTGATCAAAACTGATACTCAAATTTACAAAAGAACAGCCACATTCAACACAACAAGGGTTAGAATTTTTTTTCTCGGTGGGTCGAAAATCATTTACAGTTAAAAACACGGTGCTACAAGCTCAAACCTTCAACAACAAGTAGTGTACAACACAAATTCAGCTCAAAACCTAAAAAGATAAACAAAACATCAATCAGGTCGCAAAAGGTGGGCCTTACCCCACCACAAATAAAAGCATTTTTCCTCAAATGCGAATAAAATTATCCTAAAATTCAAAATTAAAGTAAGACAAAGAGAGAGGTAAAAAGGGGATCTTGTCTATGCAGTCACTCCATCTATCTAAGCATCAGTGCCCGGTGTATCAGTCTGGTCTTTGACATTAGTGCTCGGGGTCATCTCATGAGGAACACTAGTACCAGACCCACCAGGAGCTGCCATAGATATCTTAGTTAGTGATGAATGGATCGCCAACTGCATAATCGACTGCTCAAGATCTGGCAAGTCTCCATATATACTCTTCTTTTGTGTCTCTACCTGCTCCTCATCGGTCTCAGCATCCAACTCATCCACTGTTGTCTCATCCCTGTGTACTTCTCCGGTGGTGGCCAGAGGAATCTCTGAGATCTCAGGAGCATTCAAGTCATCTGCAGCCTCCAGTAATGAAGTGAAGTCGGTAGACTTCAGATAGTCTGCGTCCTTCCTCAAGTCTACTACCTTCGCTTCCAAAGCAGTAACCTCTGAGGTCTCCCCCTGCCTGCTCTCACAAGCTATGACTCTAGTAGTCAGATCATCAACAGATACTCGGAGGGGAGTTAGTGCATTTAAGATAGCAAATTCAATCATCAAGGGGACCGATCTCTCCAATCAGGTCGCCCTCACATCAGCTGAATGGGCTAGATGCCCCATCTTCAGGATCATCGCCTAGGTAATCTTGGTCTGCTGGGAAGAAGTGGATGTGCCTGGAGCACCTGAAGAAGAGGCATGGGCAGAAGTACCTAAAGTCCCAGAGGCCGGAGTAGGCATAGAGGCCTCATCAGGTATGGAATCCACATCAACCTCTAGAGAAGTATCTGTCAGGGCTACTCTCTTCCTCTCAGCCTTCTCACGAGTGTAATCGGTCTCAATACGCCGTATGTCAATAGAGAAAAATGGGGTCACATGAAAATCTCTAGCAGCATCTCGGTGGACTCCAGCACGCCCGCACAAATCCGTGATCAGTACTGGAAATGGTAGAGAGGCTGTCTCTGCTTGGCCCTCTTTGCCATGTCCTTCTCAATAAGGAGTCCTAGGTCGATTCTCCTCCGAGATATGATAGATCCAAGGCAGGCTGCCTTAGGATGCCGTAGAATGGACTTGTTCTAGGATAGCATTATGGTGTTGCTAATGAAGCCAAACCAGAAATGAGCAGCATTGCTCAAATCCCTCATCAATATGGGGTCCCTTGCCTCGATCAACCTCGGGGTGGTATCAAAAATCAGTGGTGCCAACCAGATCTTCAATTCTTCTAAGGACTGAGTGACATGCAATCCATCATAAGGACGTGTTGAATGTAGAGCTCTACCCAAAACATTGTTGATGTTCTCACTACTACACCCAACTTTCTTACCCCGGACCATGATCGACTTAACAGGTCTGAACTCGCTGGACTTCTTCTTAATCTTTGTCACTAAATCACCATATGATTTATAAAACTCCCAGACCCATGAAGGAATGTAGGGGCCTCAAAGGCTGGTGAACTGCTCGAATCTTTGGAAGTGAAGGGTGTCCCTCACATCAGAGTATTTGCCCTTAAGGCCCTCTGTAGATAGCAGCTTCTCCTCGAGGATGGTTCGCAAACCATCACCTTTCAATCTATTGAGAACCATAGGTGGAGGGATGACCGGTGGCACAAGAGCCACATGGGGTGATGGATCTGGCACTAAGTCTATGGGTGTGGTAGCTGGAAGGATGTTGGCTGAGTCAGGTTGAGATCTAGCCCGGAGTTCATTTCGTCGGGACTCTAGGGACTGGTCATCCTCAGGCTCAAATAAAGCAGCCTGAGAACTAGTAGTCATTCTATCGGATACGGGCCTCTTGCGCTTGCCTTTGTCACCTAGAGAAGGCTCTTGTCTCCCCTTATTTGGAGGATTTGATGCCCCTTCATTTATAGTGATACCCCGTATTCTTTTCTGGGGTGGCATGTTTATATTTGATCGTACCATATCTACAAAACATCGAAAAAATTAGAAACAACTCAATCAATTTCACAAAAATGCAGTTGCAGATAAACTCACTGATCTAGTCGGTGAGTCACTGAATCAATTTGGCGAACCAGATCGGGCTCACCGAAAGGATTTTCTCTAAAGTTCTGGGCAAGTTGGCGATAGGAAGGGCCTTTCAGCTAATCGCTGACATCTTTTGGAGAGCAAGGGCTAGCCCACGAAAAGCTACATTGCAACAAGGGTTCAGGGGTGCCGACAAACGGTGATCAAGAAGACTTTTGGTAAGTCACCCAGTGCCTTCGGTGACCTCAGGCTTCTCACCGAAAGTTACAGAATCCAATCTATGCATAAAGCATGAAATTAAAGGCGAGATGGGGAACTTCAGCGAACTGCCGAGTGGTTCAGCGAGCTCGATCCGGCTTGCCAAATGACCCAACGTGCCTAAATTCAACCCAACTTCTCTAATTCAACCCTGCAACCCCCGAAAACAAAATCAGAGAATGCACTAGTCAAATTAAATTAGAACCATAGCACGCATTGCCCCGGGCTACTTAGATTTCTCTCAGTTTTGCCAAATTTTACCAATTGACGAATTTTGCCCTTAAGAATGACGTCACCCTTTCTATCATTGGCCAAATTATGTCGCTCGACACAAATACGGGGTACTAAGACTTCACCCAACTAACCCCAACGACATCCAAGCACAACCCCATAAAAATTAATTCATTTCATTGCACGACAGTACGTGATTTAAAAAATTAAAACATTTCGGGTAAGATTATCAAATAAAAACTAGACATTTAAACATTTTCATCCTATCAGAGAGGCCGAACACACGTCAACAAGATAATATCAATTCAAATAAGTACAAATTTGATAAAAATATACTCGAGTTCGGAATACTAACCTTTTATTCCGATAAAAGTAAGATTGAAATTCTAGGTGGCAATGTAATCAAAATCCGAGCATCAATCAACAACCACATTACAGTAGAAATACGAAAAATATAAAAGCTAAGGTGCGGGTGTGAGTTTGGGAATTTTAAAAGTGAGGGAAAGTGAAAGAGTTTGAAAATTTAAACCTTTGGCCTTTTGAAAACTATCCAGTTCTCGTCCATTCGGTGACATTAGTCACACTCACCGAGCCACTCGGCGTCACGCCGAGTGGTCACTTGTTTTGTCGAGTTTTATAGGACCTCCAGTTAATCTAGGGGTCCAAATGGCGGAATATATCGAGATCGCTGATAAGGTCAGCGATTCACCGTTAATATCCTAGGCTCGTCGAGTTTTACAGACTCCACTTTGAAAGTGTCTTTAAGTCCAACGGTGGTCTAGGTCAGGCTCGCCGACCTTATCGGTGATGCACCGACTAGACCTTTGCTTCGCCAACCTGAACTTTTCAAACACTTTCCACACTTTAACCAGCACAATCAACACACCATTATTTCTAAAAAAAAAATAAAGCAATAAAAATGGTTTTGGGTTGCCTCCCAAACAACACCTTAGTTAACGTCGTGGCACGACCCAAGTCCTCACTCAACACTCATTCTTGGGGTTGGCCATAGTATTACTAGGCCAAACCTTCTTTGACTGTGAGTAAAGATAGGACATGACTTTTTCTATTTGGGCATCTCGCAGCTGAATAATCATGAAATGCAAGGTCATCATCTTATTCTTCGATTTTGTGTAGAATGAGTGAGAGAGCATCTTCATTTTACTCACTCTCATGTTGCTTCATCCTTTGACTCTCGTGATGAGGAAGGCACTTGTCCTTCTTTTTTAACCTTGCCTCTAACTCCATAACTTTCTGAGATAAGACATCCAGCTACGTAAACAATATAGACCATCCTTGGTCTTTCTCTGTTTCCTTGTTGGTTTTAACCATGCCATCAAGGAGTTGAACTACTACTTCATATGGTTGTTGTATCAAACAACCTGCTAAAAGTGCATCAGCAACGCTTCTATTTTCGGGACCAAGACATCAATAGAAGTACTCCAGTAGGAATTTATCTGGCATTCCATGAGTTGGGCACTGTTGTAGTATTGCTTTAAATCTCGGCCAGATTTCATGGATAGTCTCACCTCCCAATTGTTTGAACATTAGGAGGTTATCCCTAAGATTCAATAGTTTCAAAAGGGGATGTTCCATTTGGTAACCATTGTCACCATTCATACTCATGCTTCCTGTTTTGAAGCGCAAATAAGCAAAACAAAACTAAAAATTAAGTAAGTTCGACTATGAGTAACAAGAATAAAATTTCACTTAACTAAAGATTCTCAAGTAACACCACTCCCCGACAGCAGCACCTTTTGACTTTACATATCAGGACACTACTTTAAGTTCAAGTCCCAACGATCATGAGTAATATAACCCAACTAGTGAGTTGGGTCGAGTCCCAATGGAGTGGTTCGTAATTGATAATCAATAGAAAAGTAAAAATGTTTTCAAGTCAATCATAGTTAAAAACATTTATGAGTAAAAACATGATAAATTAAAGGTTGACACAAGTGTTAATTATCGAAGGGGGGTTTGTAGTCAACTAGCAACTAAAACCAACAAGTAATACGGAAATATGAATATGGAGACGGAATTCTTGAGATGTAATAGGATTATTCGCTAAGGTAAACAATTGGGTAATTGCAAATAATAATAAAATGTTGTAAATTAGTGAATAAGCTAGACTTTAGTGCGGGTAATCTTTCTCTCGAACAATTTACCCTGAATCGAATTGGTTTCTCTGAACACCAATAAGCCGCAATGAAGCACAACCATCGCTTTAGTCCATTCACTCTCTCAAGCTGCATGTGTGGGGAAGGGCTTAGGATTCACTCTCTCGAGCTGAACCCATGCCAACCCAATACCCACAGACCATCAATTCAATAATTTTTGTTTTACAACATCTCTCTCGAGCATGCCAAAAAATCAAAGTTAAGATTGTGTTTGCAACTACAACCCATTAAATTCAACCACAATTACTAAGTGAAAATACTTTTAAACAACGAATAAACTATTAATTATCAATAACCAACCGTTAATTCAACCCATAATAACATAATCACACCCCAAGAATTGAGGTTTTAGCTAGACATAGTAAAAAGATAGAAATTGATACTGAAATGTGTTTCCATCTATTGGGTACGATTGATATGGTCTTTACAAATGTCTAAGATGAAGAAACTTCAATACCCACTTCCAATTTCTTCGAAATGGGAATCTTCAAAATCTCCAAAGCTAAGGAAAATTGTCTCCAAAAACCAAGTTCTAAAACTGAATAACTCTAAAAAAAATGGTTTCTGATTGCATAAACCTATACTAAACTAAAAATTCAAACAAGTATTTATAGTTTTCAAAAAGTGTGTTGCGAAGGATCACTCGGCGCAATAAGTCGGGATCACCGATCCACTCGGCGATCTGCCCTTTGGTCATTTGTCTCACCGTTCTGCTTTTGCCTTCAGCATCCTTGAGGTCTTGTACCTTTGAGCGATAAGACATTACATCACGGAACAGTTCGTTGACATGCGGACTACTATTTTATCTCACCCACTAGATCTTGTCCTTCATGGCTTGGCACATTGGAACATTAGGTGAGACCAAGGCCATTCGGCGACTTGCCTAATGGGTTAGGCGATCCTCATGCCTTCATTTCTTCGTTCTTTGAGCCGCCTTGTTCCTTCTTGCTTAATAGTGTCCATGTTTTGTCACGAAGCCCAAATACCTGAAATTCAAGGATTTACATAAGTTTTTGAGACAAAATATGCATTTGAGGACACGAAATCTATTAAAATAGAGCCCTAAATGAGTCCAAATCGTGGACTCATCATGTATCCCGTATTAGATAGTAAGTGGGTAAGTCTTGTGCAATGTGTGCCTAAGAAAATGGGTATGATTGTGGTGAATAATGATAAGAATGAACTGATCCCCATGAGGATAGTTACTGGGTGGCGTATTTATATGGATTATCGCAGGCTGAACGAGGCCACCAGAAAATATCATTATTACCCAATTCTCTTCATTGATCAGATGCTAGATAAGGTGGCAACGCAAGAGTATTACTTCTTTTTGGATGGTTACTCGAGGAATAATCAAGTAAAGATTGCCCAGTGGATCAAGAGAAGATGACCTTCACTTTTCCATATGGAACGTATGCTTTTAAGTGTATTCCCTTTGTATTTTGTGATGTACAAGCCACATTTTAGAGAAGTATAATGGCAATCTTCACTCGGTGATCCGTCCTTTGGTCATTTGTCTCACCGTTCTGCTTTTGCCTTCAGCATCCTTGAGGTCCTGTACCTTTGGGCGATAAGACACTACATCACAGAATTGTTCGTTGACACGCGGACTGTTAGTTTATCTCACCCACTAGATCTTGTCCTTTATGGCTTGGCAAATTGGAACATTAGGTGAGACCAAGGCCATTTGGCGACTCGCCTTATGGGTTAGGCGATCCTCAGGCCTTCATTTCTTCGTTCTTTGAGCCACCTTGTTCCTTCGTTCTTAATAGTGTCCATGCTTTGTCACGAAGCCCAAATACCTAAAATTCAAGGGTTTACATAAGTTTTTGAGACAAAATATCCATTTGAGGACACTAAATCTATTAAAATAGAGCCCTAAATGAGTCCAAATCGTGGACTCATCATGTATCCCGTATCAGATAGTAAGTGGGTAAGTCTTGTGCAATGTGTGTCTAAGAAAATGGATATGATTGTGGTGACTAATGATAAGAATGAACTGATCCCCATGAGGATAGTTACTAGGTGGCGTATTTACATGGATGATCACAGGCTAAATGAGGCCACCAAGAAAAATATCATTACCCGATTCCCTTCATTGATCAGATGCTAGATAGGCTGGCAAGGCAAGAGTATTACTTCTTTTTGGATGGTTACTAGGGAAATAATCAAGTAAAGATTTCCCCAGTGGATCAAGAGAAGATGACCTTCACTTGTCCATATGGAACGTATGCTTTTAAGTGTATTCCCTTTGTATTTTGTAATGTACAAGCAACATTTTGGAGAAGTATAATGGCAATCTTTCATCATATGGTGGAGGATTTTGTGGAAGTGTTCATGTATGACTTCTCGGTATTTAGAGAACCTTTCGACCTATATTTGCATAATCTTGACAACGTCCTTGCTCGATGTGAGGAAACAAATCTTGTATTGAATTGAGAGAAGTGTCATTTCCTAGTTTGAGAAAGCATTGTGCTAGGTCATAAAATTTCAAAGATAGGGTTTGAAGTTGATAGAGCTAAGGTGGAGGTAATTGAAAAATTGCCACCTCCTATTCAGTGAAAGAAGTAAAAAGTTTCCTTGGGCATGCTTGATTCTATATGAGGTTCATCAAGGATTTCTCTAAGACTGCTAGACCTATGTGTAGTCTATTGGAGAAGGAGGTGAAATTTGTGTTTGATCAAAGTTGTGTGAAGGCCTTAGAGTTGTTGAAGAAGCTGCTTGAAGCTCCTATCTTAATTCCTCACAATTAGGAGTTACCTCTTGAGCTTATGTGCAATTCTACTGATATAAAAAGTAGGTGCAGTGATGGGCCAAAGAAAGGACAAAGATATCTTTGCTCTAGTAGTTGCCTTCGACAAGTTCAGATCTTACTTGGTAGGAACTAAGGTTATTTTTTACACTGGTCATGCTGAAATGAGGTACTTATTTTATAAGAAGGATGCAAAGACAAGGCTTAGCAAATGGATTTTTCTACTCCAAGAATTTGATCTTGAAATCATGGATAGAAAGGGCAGTAAGAATCAAATCGTTGATCACTTGTCAAGATTGGAGGATTGATATCATGTGAAAAATGAAGGGCAGATTCCTGAAGAGTTTCCTAATGAACAATTGTTAGCTTTAGACATGGCATAACTGTCTTGGTATGCTGACATTGCGAACCTTTTGGTAAGTGGATTATTTCCACCAAGTGCTTCTATTCACCAAAAACAAAAGTTGAGACATGATGCAAGGGTCTAAAAATAGGATGAGTCATTCCTATTCATGAAAGAGCCTAACCAAGTAGTGTGAAGATGTATAGATTAAAATGAGGTACGTCAAGTGTTGGAGAGTTCTCACTCTTCACCATGTAGATGTCATCACAGAGGAGAAGGTACAATACATAAGGTATTGCAGTCAGGTTTCTTTTGGCCAACTTTGTTTAAAGATGTTGCTCTTTTGTAAAGGGTGGTAATAAGTGTAAAAACCGGGGACCATTTCAAGACAGTATGAGATGCCATTGAGCAACATTTTGGAGGTTGAGATATTCGATGTGTAGGGGATAGAGTTTATGTGCCTTTTTCCTACCTCCAATGGGAATTAGTACATTCAGGTGGTAGTGGACTATGTGTCTAAGTAGGTTGAGGCTGTAGCTTTTCCTATTAATAATGCGAAGGTTGTGGTGAACTTCATGAAGATGCATATATAAACTAGGTTTGGAACTCCAAGAGCCATGATCAATGATGGTGGTAAACATTTCAAAAATTATGCAATGCAAGATTTATTGGCTAAGTATGGAGGGCGACACAAAGTTGTTACAACCTACCATCCTCGGACTACGGTCAAGATGATGAGTCCACAAATTGGACTAATTTACGGCTAGATTTTAATAGAAAATGTGTCCTCAAATGCTTATTTTATCTCAATATCTGATGAAAACCCTTAAGTTTCAGGTATTTGAAGTGTAAAGGAAAACATGGACACTACGTCGTAAAAAGTAATGAAAAGGCTAAAAAGAAAAAAGAGGTGAAGGCTTGAGGATCACCGAGTCCATATGGCGAGTCACCAAAGGGTCTTACTTTACCTTTTGTTCCAGTGTGCTGAGCCCTGAAAGAAAGGATTAAGTCGGCGGAAAAAGGGAGGAGTCGGTGCATCGCCGAGAAGTTCCGTGAAGTAGTACCATGTTTCCCAATGACCCAGAGCACGACGATGTTGAGGGCTACTGCAAGACGGCGATGAACTACACCAAAGGGCGAAACGTCGAGTTGATCGGCGATTCTGACTAACGATGCCGAATGATCCGCTGCAACACAAATCTGTGGAAACTATAAATACTAGTTAGATGTGTAGTTTTAAGGGTGGAACAATTATTATAATTTTCTTATAGAATAGTACTTTTTGATATTTGTTTCTCTAAGTTTGAGAGGGTTTCGAATACTTGAAGATCCAAAGGGTGTCATTTTCAAGATTTGGATTTGGGTCTCTTGGATTCTTCAAATTTTGCCATGTATCAAGAATTAAATCTTCATATCTAGTTGAATGCGAGCTCAATTTGGTATAAATTTCTATGTCTTATACATGTGTGGCTAAAAATTCCAATTCTTGGGGTGTGATTTAGCGAATATGCGTTAAGATAATTATTGGGTCTTGCTTGCTGATAGTTTAATTGTGATTTCATTTAGTAGTTATGGATGAATTTAATGAAATTGTAGTTGCAAATATAGGTTTATTTATGTGTTTTCGGCTTGCGAGAGAGAGAGGTCATAAAACTAAAACTACTAAATTGATGGCCGATAGGCGTGGGTTGACATGAGGTTCAACTTGAGAGAATGAATCCTAGTCTCATTCCCACACACTCAGCTCAAGAGAGTGAGTGGTTTAAGGCGTAGACTGGTCTTCATGCGGCAAGTGGGTGTCCAAGAGGAACGCGTTAGAAACAGGGTAAGTTGCTTAAGAGAGAGCTTATCCCCCTTAAAGCTTAGCCTAGTCACAATTACTCTATGAATCTTCTATCGAAAGCATGTACCCAATAATCTAGCTTTAACCGTAATCCCGTCACATCCCAAGGATCCCCTCTCATTACTTAGAAATCATTGTTCATTTTGTTGTTTTTACCATACTTGTGACAAATCCCCATTGTTAATTGACACTCTTGTGTCCCCCTTTAATTTACAATGTTTTTAATCGTTAATGTATTTAGCTACGACTAGTTAGAACTAAAATTTATTTTTCTATTAATTCTCAAAACCACTCTCTTGGGAATGATCCCAACCCTTGGTTAGGTTACTAAACTATTAGACGATCGTAGAAACTTGCATCGGAAGTTGTGTCTTTATTATGCAAACATCAAAATGATACCGCAGCCGGGGAGTGATGTTAGTTCAGAATTTTTAATTATGTTGAATTTTGTTCTCGTTAATTATAGTTGAACTTACTTAATTTTTAGTTTTTGTTTTCGTGTTGTTGTTTTGAATAGAAAAATCGAGCATATCTGCTAGCAACGGTGACTCAATAGACCACCCTCCTCTGAAAATGATGATCCTAAGGAATAACATCCTAAGTTTAAATAAATTGTAGGGTGAGTCAGTTTATGAGTTGTGGCAAAGGTTTAAGGTGCTGTTATTGTAGTGCCCGACTCCTGGAATTCCAGATAATATGCTTCTGGAATGTCTCTACCCAGACCCGAAAGAGGGGTTGCCTTATGAAAGTGAGGCAAACCCCACAAATGGAAGTTAAGTGGGGACTTGCGTCATGCCATGACGTTAACTAAGGCACTTCTTGGGAGGCAACCCAAGACCCCTTATCGCTGTATTTTTACTTAAAGAAATAATGGTGTGTTGTTTATGTAGGTCGAAGTGGGAAAGTTGTTGAAAAGTGCAGATTGGCGAGCAAAAGGTCCAGTCGGCGCATCGCCGAAGAGGTCGGCGATCTAGACCTAGACCGATGCTTGACTCAAGACAATTTTATATTGAAGTCTATAAAAGTCGGCGAGCCTAGTAAATTATTGGTGAATAGCCGACCAGGTTGGGGATCCCGAACTAATCCGTCGTTTGGACCCCCACATCAACTGAGGATCCTATAAAACTCGGCGAGGTAAGTGACCACTTGGTGTGTCGCCGAGTGGGTCGGCGAGCACGACTAATGTCACCGAATGGGTGAAAACTGGATGGTTTTTTAAAAGATCAAAGGTTTAAACTTTCAAACTCTTCACTTTTCCTCACTTTTAATTGTCACAAACTCACACCCGCACCTTAGTTTCTATATTTTGGAGATTTTAAAGTATTTTAGTCATTGATTTTTGTTCGGAGTGGATTACATTGCCACCTAGCATTTCAAAGGTTGGTTTTTCGAACCCCGAATTTATTTTTAGCAATTTTGTGCTCATCTTCAATGGTCTTATCTTAGTGATGTGTGGTGGAACTCTATGATCTTAATTGTTTTTGCTTATGCCTGTGAACATTATTCCCGTAGTGTTTATATTGTTAAAATCCTATATTTTTGTGCGTTAAAATTGATTAAATATTGTGGGGTTGTGCTTGCATGTTGTTCAGTCTAGCAGGGAGAAGTCTGAGTATCCCGAAGATATGGTAAAAACCAATATTGTCATGCCACTCTGGAAAAGAGCACATGATATCACAATAAATGGAGGGGGTCAAACACTCCCAAGAAGGAAAGACAAGAACCTCCACCTGGAAATAAAGGCAAGGGCAAGAGGCCCACTTCTGACAGGAAGACCACTATCAGAGATCCTAATGTTCATTCATGGGCCTGGGGATTCTATACAAGCATTTTTGGCGAATACACATTTGGCAGCTTCTAGTGGGTTTGATGCTGTTGATTCTTCTGAAGCAACTCCGGGTACTGAGACCCATGACCAGAGTGATGCACCGGGCATTGATGCATAGACAGATGGAGTATCTGCATTGACAGGATCCTTTTTTTTTCTCCATCTTTGTCTTTATTTATTTTGACTTTTGGATATCTTTATTTGCATTTGAGGACAAATGGTTTTTGTTTGTGGTGGGGTGAGGCCCACCTTTGTGCATATCCATTTTGTTTATCTATTTGGGCTTTGTGCTACATTTGTGTTACACTACTTTTTGTGGAATGTTTGAGCTTGTGGCTCCTTGCTTTTAATTGTAAATAATTTTTTACCCTTCCAAAAAAAAATTTCCACCCTTTCTGTGTTGAATGTGGTTGTTCTTATGCAAAATTTAAGTCTTGATTCTGATCAATACCGATGACTTGTATAATGCTCTTAATCGAACGAACATGAATGCACAGCTACAATGAGGACAAATGAAGTCGCATAGACAAGATGTGAACTCTTTGTATCTCGTTATGACTAGCCTAGTATCGAATTGAGTCTCTTGTGATGATCATTGCCCACTAGCAAAAGTTTGGAGTCTTGTTTAACTTATAGTGTCAATGCCTAGTGTGATGACCTTACATGTGAACTATGCATGATGGATCCTAGAATCTACCCCGTTGGTCCGGTCAACTAAGTGATGCTATCTCTTGTTATGTTCTTAGGCAACTTCTAAGAGTGCGAGCCAATTTGACACATACTTCTTTTGTGGCCTATCTTGTGAGTTTGTTTGAACCTCTTTTGAACACCCCTTGAGCCTTACCTTTCTTTGAAAAAAACTTGATAAAAACAATGACCTTTATTTATCCATTACCCATACCCCTCATGAAGTTGTGGTTTAGTTGAATAGCCAACTTAGTCCAAAAGCCTAAGTTGGGGGTGTGGTGAAAAGATAAGGGCAAGTCAAGAAATGCAAGGAAAGTCTCCTCTTTGTGGAATAAAGGACAAAAGAAATGGGGTTTCCAAACAATCCATGGAGAGTGAATAATAGGATGACTTATGAGCACTAAAGAAAATGATGAAGGAAAATGAGAGGAAGTGTTGTGAGCACCACATTTTATGAGGATGAAAGTCACTGAGTTTAAATGACCATACCTTTGCACTCAGCCCCATTACAAGCCTTGAAAAAACCTTTTTGATCTTAAGTAAGATGAAACAAAAGTTGATCGGAAAATACGGGAAAACCTATAGGTGAAAGTATGCATTGTGTTCTTCCTTGTGAGAGTGAGCGTTGCATTTGAGCATTTGAACACTTTGGTTAAGCTTGAACTTGCATTTGAAGCAAGTATTGTGAGCATGCGATTCTTTGATATTAGTGAGTCACAACTTGAATCTTTGAGTGCACATTTAATCTTTCCATAAGTAAATTGATTTTTGTTGTGTGCATTCATGATTGAGTCGTGTGTAGCACTGTTCAAGATACCCTTTTTGAACTATTGAACTTGAGTTTGCTTGAGGACAAGCAAAAGTTTAAGTTGGGGTGTTGATGAGTCCACAAATTGGACTCATTTAGGGGTATATTTTAATAGAAATTGTGTCCTCAAATGCTTATTTGATCTCAATATCTGATGAAAACCCTTAAGTTTCAGGTATTTGAAGTGTGAAGGAAAGAATGGACACTACGTCACAAAAAGGAACGAAAAGGCTGAAAAGAACGAAGAAATGAAGGCCTGAGGATCTCCGAGTCCACTTGGCAAGTCGCCGAAGGGTCTTACTTCTCCTTTTGTTCCAGTGTACTGAGCCCTAAAGGAAAGGATCAAGTCGGCGGAAAAAGGGAGCATTCGGTGCATCGCTGAGAAGTTCCACGAAGCAGTACCATATCGCCCAATGACCCAAAGAACGACGATGATGAAGGTTGGTGCAAGACGGCGATGAACTACACTAAAGGGCGAATAACCGAGTTGATCGGCGATTCCAACTAACAATGCCAAATGATCCGTTGCAGCACAAATATGTGAAAACTATAAATACTAGTTAGATGTGTAGTTTTAAGGGTGGAACAATTATTATAATATTCATATAGAATAGTACTTTTTTTATATTTTTGCTCTGAGTTTGAGACGGTTTTGAAAACTTGAAGATTCAAAGTGTTTCATCTTCAAGATTTGGATTCGGTTCTCTTGGATTCGTCAAATTTTGGCATGTATCAAAACATAAATCTTCATACCCAGTTGAATGCGAGCTCAATTTTGTATAAATTTTTATCTCTTATACATGTGTGGCTAAAATCCCCAATTCTTGGGGTGTGATATAGGGAATATGGGTTAAGATAATTGTTGGGTCTTGCTTACTGATAGTTTAATAGTAGTTTAATTGTGATTTCGTTTAGTAGTTGTGGATGAATTTTAATGAATTTGTCGTTGCAAATACAAGTATATTGATGTGTTTTCGGCTTGCTCAAGAGAGAGGTCGTAAAACTAAAACTACTAAATTGATGGCTGGTGGGAGTGGGTCGTCATGTGGTTCAGGTCGAGAGAATGAATCCTAGTCTCATTCCCACACACTCAACTCGATATAGTGAGTGTGTTAAGGCATAGGCTGGTCTTCATGCAGTAAGTGGGTGTCCGAGAGGAACGCATTTGAGACGGGGTAAGTTGCTCGAGAGAGAGTTTATCCCCATTAAAGCTTAACCTAGTCACAATTACTGTATGAATCTTTTAATGAAAGCATGTACCTAATAATCTAGCTTAACCCGTATTTCCATCACATCCCAAGGATCCTCTCTCATTACTTAGAAATCCCTGTTTATTTTGTTCTTTTTACCTTACTTCTGACAAAACCCCATTGTTAATTGACACTCTTGTGTCTCCCTTTAATTTACAATGTTTTTAATCGTTAATGTCTTTAGGTACGACTAGTTAGAACTAAATTTTATTTTTCTATTAATTCTCAAAACTACTCTCTTGGGAACGATCCCAACCCTTGGTTGGGTTACTAAACTATTGTACGATCGTAGACACTTGCATCGAAAGTTGTGTCTTGATTACGCAAACATCACAGGTGAAGTAGAGGTGCCAAATCGAGAGTTTAAGTAAGTCTTGCAAAATACCATGAATGCATAATTTGTCCTGTAAAGTTAGATGATGCATTGTGGGCCAATAGAATAGTATAAAAGACACCAATAAGGACTTATCCCTGTCATATGGTGTTTGGAAAAGCATGCCATCTTCTGGCTGAATTAGAGTACCAATCATATTGGGCCATAAAGAGGTTGAATCTTGATCTTGAATTGTCTAGTAAGAGAAGCATATCTCAATTGCATGAGCCTGAGGAATTTAGGCTCCATGCTTATTAAAATGCCAAGTTATATAAAAGAGAAGATGAAGAAGTGGCATGGCAAGCACATTGTACCACATACCTTTTTAACACCATATATTCTACGTGTACTGGTTCTATTTAAATGGAACATATAAATTTCCTTGTAGTATAGTTATGGAGTCGGTTTCCTATGCGACTAGTGACAATAGAAAATGAATAAAGTGAACTTTCATAGATTTTAATGCGACCCAATTAAGTTGACGTAGATGGAAGTATTTAAACTTGAGATCATAAGGTGGTATTTGAGTCTAAAATTTAAAGGGACCTAGTGTATAAAAGTTTTGAGTTATGTTAAAGGTATTAAGGTCTAGAAATGGAATAAAATATTGAGGTGCTCGCTCGACTTAATTAAGCAAATTGGTGAGTCACCTACTTGAGATATATGGACATGGTTAATGGAGTCAAGGCTAGTGGACCAGATTGAAACTATGTTAATGGACCCATTTGAGGCCCAAATTGAGTAAAACAAAAAAGAGAAGAATAGACAGCCCAACCCAACACTCCAGTCTGTCCCCAAAACCCTATCTATCAAAGCCCACAAATAGGTAACTAAAATGTCTAAGTATGTGTAACATCGCGTACATTTCAAAATATATATATATGACTAAGTTAATACTGATGAAAGTATTTAAACTCAAGAAGCAAGGTGGTTATTAAGCATAAAGTGTATAGTTGAGTGTGAAGTTTAATTAAAAGGATTAGAAATTTGAAAATGAGATTAAATATGTGAGATGCTTGGTTTACTAGATTAAGCTAGTTAGGGACAAGTAGGTGCATCGCCTACTTACACTTTTTGACCAACTCAATAAGAGAAAGTAGCGGTATCACATACCTTAGCTAAGTAGATTTTATAAGAAAAATCAGGTGCATCACCTAGTTCGACATTTGAGTAGCTTAAAAATGGCCAAGTAGGTGGATCACCTACTTGGCAAGGTGTGGCAAAAAATGAAGAGGATAGAGGCGGTGGAGTGCCTACAATTATAGGGTTATATTTGGCTCATTTATCTCTTATTTATTACAGAGAAGAAAATTATTTATCTCCAGCACTCTCTTTCCCTCAATGATTATCACAGCCACCTCATAAATACTCCATAGGTTCTTGAAGAAACCCCCCTCATTTACAGCAAAGGTAAGTAGAAACCGTATGGTTTAACTTGATTATTCCATGAGATATCATGTTTTTCATGCTTAAATATGGGTCAGACCTTTCCCCGAGTTGTCTATCCAATTTTTCTTTGTTATTAAGAGAGTTGCTCTTCTTATTTAGTTCAAGTGTGAAGGTAATTAAAACTCTTGAAGAAGTACAAGTTAAGAGAACAATTTTCCAGAATTTTAGGTAAGGTAACTGCCCCATTTTGTCTCACTATATATATCAAATTGGGTGAGATTTTTCTATGTGTTCTACTAGAAATTCATGAAACAATGATCGGAAGTTGTGAGTCAAAGTATTACTGATTATTTAAAAAAGGTTTGGGGCTAGCTATATGTGGTGAAGTTTTGAGAAGTACTGGATGGATGGCTGACATTATTAGTGGTAAAAGGCATGGTTTTATTCCTATATATCGTAGTGAGAGTGTTGTTTGAAAATATAAGGCCATTGGGTGTTGAAACCACATTAAAGAAAAGTTGTAGAGCTTTATGCTCGCGAGGTGTTTGACATAAAGTCGTAGTGGTCCATTACTTGACCTATTGACCCGATTGTGATGTAATTAATATATTTTGTATATTATCATTTGTAATATTGGCCACCCTTAAGAGAAAGTCACGTGAAATGCTTTAGGGAAGAACGAAGATATGTCATTTGAATTGGGGGTTGTGCGGGCTTGAAACCCGTTATGTGTGTATTTATTGTATTAGATGTTGTAAAGACCAGGTAGCGGTAGATGACCTCAAGGGAAGGTCATAAATTGTGTAAACATGATGATAAAGGAATGTGTTAAAATAGCACCCATTAGTAGAGGGGTTATGCGCTTGCTGCCTAGCTACTATTTTGGTAAGTCGAAGTTATCCAAGCTTGTTTATTAGCTATTACTTGCCATTAATGTAGATTAATATCTCAAAGGAAAGGTTGACTCATGGTACCGCATAGTATTGGTCAGGAGATGAGGTATGTAGGTCTATTAGATTCCATATTTTTTGGCATGAAGTCCTATATTCTGTTTATTAACCAAGTGAGATGTCTTAAAAAATGTGTCAAGCTACTTCTATGCATGTTCTTTCTCCAATATTGGTGTGTTTATACATTCAAGTATTATTATGACAAAGGTACTTTAAATAGTTATGAGTTATACACTGAGTCAAATAAAGTTCATTGAATCAATAAGATCCTACAATATTCATGTTACAAGTATTTGTATGGCAGATACACATTATGTCCATTATTCGTTTATATATCCTCACGTGGAATATGCCACCCTTATTTGTGATATGTCCTATGCTTCATTAGTTCACATGTTAACTCACCCTTACATTAGTCCATATGCTCTTCTTCACCTTTGGAGTAGATCAAGATGTCGTCAATAAACATTATCACAAACATATCTAGATAGTGCCTACAGACTCTATTCATTAAATCCATGAATGCCGGCGGGACATTGGTCAACCAAAAGACATAACCACAAACTCAAAGTGACCATACCGGGTCCTAAAAGCCGTCTTAGGAATATCACATCTTCTTACCCTTAGTTCATGGTAACCCGAACGAAGGTCTATTTTGGAGAAAAAGGTAGCCCCTTGAAGTTGATCAAACAAGTCGTCAATCCTAGGAAGTGGATACTTATTCTTTATGGTAACCTTGTTCAATTGACGATAATCAATACATATCCTAAGGGACACATCCTTATTCTTCACAAAAAATACCGGAGCACCCCATGGAGATGAGCTTGGTTGAATAAAACCATTGTCTAACAAGTCCTTGAGTTGTTCCTTCAACTCTTTCAATTCTGCTGGAGCCATTCTATAGGGAGGGATATATATGTGTTGTGTATCTGGCAAAAGATCAATGCCAAAGTCTATTTCCCATTCGAGAGGAATTATGGGTAAATCATCGGCAAAGCCTTCAGGAAGCACCCTTACCACGGGGATTGACTCAAAAGAAGGGAATTTGGATTCAATATCCACAACCCTAACAATATGATACACGCACCACTTGGAAATTATTTTCCTAGCTTTTAGGTATGAAACGAATTGACCTCTAGGAATTGAATTCCCTCTTTTCCATTCTAAAGCGGGCTCATTCGGAAATTGAAACTTTACTACCTGAGTTCTACAATCAATGGACGCAAACCAAGGATGAAACCAATCCATCCCCAAGATGACATCAAAGTCCAACATATCTAATTCGATCAAATCAACCAAAGTGACTCTATGAGGTAAGGAGATTGGACACCTCCTATATACTCTTTTAGCTATGACCGAATCACCTACCGGGGTAGACACAGAAAAAGGTTCCTTTAGGGTTTTGGGGAGTATTTCATATTCCATAGCTACTAAAGGTGTAACAAAAGATAAAGTGGCACCGGGGTCTAATAATGCATAAACATCAATAGAAAAGACTTGAAACATACTCGTTACAACGTTGAGGGAGTTCTCTTGCTCACCTCTAGATTGGAGAGCATAGAAGCGGTTCTTCTTAGAACCATCGGAGTTGGAACCACTTGAAGGAACTTGATTACCCTCTTTCCCCTTGGCCGCACGAGTTGGATAATTTTCAATTGATGCCCACTTTTGCCACATCCATAGCACACACCCATACTGGCAATACATTTTCCCTGATGCCTCTTACCACACTTGGAACACATAGGTCTATCCATGAGAGATCCACTCTTATTGCCTCCTTGAGGCTTAGGGTTAGACACCTTATCTTTGTTGGGCTTGGGAGCATTAGAGGGACTTTGATTAGAAAACCTCTTCTTGAACCTTGATCCATTTTGACCCTCGATCTTACCCTTTGAAGAATTCCCATCATCGGGCCTTCGCCTCTTCACCTCCCTACTCTTCTTCCTAAACCTTGATTCCTCAACTTATTGAGCATGAACCATCAACCTTGAGATTTCCATGTTGTCATTGAACATTGCCACTCGACACTCTTCTTCAATACCATCGGACACACCGGTGACAAAACGACTCATTTCATCTCTTGGGTTAGACACCAAAGATGGGGCATAATTGGACAACTTAGGAAATTTCAAGGAGTATTCTTGGACGGTCATCCCTCCTTGACAGAGATTGATGAATCCTCAACCTCAGCTTCTCTCTTCTCACGGGGAAAGAACCTTTCAAGGAACGCCTTCTTTAACACCTCCCAAGTTATGGGACCCATTCTTATAGCCCTATTATGCTTCCATTGAGTAAACCATACTTGGGCCACATCTTTCAATTGATACCCCGCTAGTTCGGCTTTCTCAATAGAAGTCACTCCCATAGCATCCACAATTTTGTAAACCTCCTCCAAGAATTCTTTTGGGTCTTCATTCACCTTGGAACCCAAGAAAATAGGAGGATTCATCCTTGTGAAATCTCTCAACCTTGATGCCATAGTACTCACATTGGGCTCTACCCGGGGACTAACCTCTTGGTTGGCTTGAGCCACTATAAATTGAGCTTGAGTGGTGACGGTTTGAGCTTGCACCGTAATGAGTTGAATCAAAGTTTGGAAAGCCGCCCTTATTTCAACATTAGTCATGACCTCTTCATCATTAGGATCTTGAGGGGGAACCTCCTCATTCACAATCTCCTCGTGTGCCTTCCTTGCATTACCTCTTCTTGTATTCATATCCTAAATGCACAAGAAAATGATTAGGAGAAAGGACTATATAGAATTAAAACTCTAAGCACGATTAAAGAGTATCAACGAAAGCGAGAGTTCCTAAACATCTTGTAGCCTCTCATTCAAAAGAGTGGCGCGCTTCACACTCATGAACAAGACTCTACTAGATGAGGTGTATGAGACATCAACCTAAATTTTATTCCCAAAAACATATGCTCGAATACCATGTTTGTCACGACCAGAGAGCACCCCCAAGTCGTAACACGACGTACTTGACCCCGAAGGGGTCTCATACAAGCCATCCAGCATCATCATAACATAAGACATAGAAATAATGTGGAAAATTTAAAAGTTTTACAATCGAAGTTCAATTTTATTTTTCATATTAGAAATCATAGGAATCTAGACATTTGTCTCGTACACCATCTAAACCAAACAATACAAATTTTGGGACTTAGCCCTTATACATCAATAGAAAGTCTCAATATACGAGATACAACATGACTAAGAAAATAGGAAATCCCATCCTCAAACTTGAGAACTCACCAAGTACTTGGAGATAGCAATCCAAGTGTTCTTCGAATGAGAGTGAAGTCACCTAGCCGGAACCTACACTCATTAAGTAGTAGAAGGAAGAAGGGGTTAGCACATAATATGTACTAAGTATGGAAACATGCATAAAATCCTTAAACATGATAAAACGGACAACTTAGTGCAAATGATGTATTTATTGAGTTTAGAAACCAACATGTATATCTAATGTGCAACACAAGCCACAATCACACTTATAATCATTTCAAGATAATATCAACACCTTAGCAACCCCAATGAAGCATTTGTGCAATGTATGGTTGGCATCCCATAATACCAACCTTACTAAATACCACTTTGAAACTACCTTGGTCAAGTACAACATCTTCAAACCTCATTAATATCATTGGTCACATTTAAGGAAATAGCCATGCATAATAATTTGAATAGAAGGAAAGTCATTGACATCAACTAACCATTCAATACGCATGCATACATTGAATCTCATCATAATGCAAAGGAACCATACTACAACACCTTACTAAACCCACTTGTGCAATATGGGAGTGAAGTCCCATACCACCACTCCTACTAAGAAAATTCACTAAAAAGTTATAGCATGATTCATGTCTCATTCATTATCTTCATTATTTAGGGAAAGGTAGCCATAACGACATAGACCATGTGATCTACATGGAATATGGTGTCGTGTAACCCCACACCGAGAAAGGTGTTCTACTTGCTTAAAGTAGAACTAAAATATCTAGCTATAAGATGGATCCACTAGCTAAGGTCCTATGTTGGCACATAGTTCTAGGATAGGAAGATTGCTTCTAGAAACCCGCCCTATGCATTGGTGGAGGGGCTTCCATCTCATGAGTTCCCTTGTGGATGACCCTCGACATTGCATTGGCGGGAGGGCCTTAACCGCATTGTCCATATCTATTCAGTGCTAAGCAATATTTCCCAAATTATACGTCATTAGTCTTTGAATTGTATTAACATGTATGAAGGATGTACTCTACCCTTCATTCAATACAATTCATAAAATAGCTCAAGGATTCATTAAAGGTGAGAATGTACTTTCAACTTTAAAATCATAATTAGTATGTAAGGATAACTTTCACACCAAGATCATGTGTTCTCTTGAGAATGGACTTTCAATCAACGCAATAGGATCAACATGGTTTTTGTACAATTCATGCATAATAATGTGTAAATGTGCATATGATAAATATACTTTCAATTAACTCCATTTGATTACATCGTAATCATGTTGATGCATGAAGTATATGTGTGTGTGTAATTGTCCTAGCAACAACCCAACAACAACAATATCATCATACTAGACAATACATATAATCTCAAGTGTAAGGGTAAGGGAAGAACTACCTTTCAACAATACCAACTTTATACATTAGTAAGAGGACATTTACTTTCTAAATGAATCAATAGTTTATACACATCTTTCATGCATATGAACAAATCCTAGCAATTTACCCCTTTTTAAGGTCATGAATCATGTCTCACAATTACACCCAAAGATACTACAATAGGCATGGATAGAACAAGATTCAATAACTAAATTCATATAGTAGCAATTCATAATAGTCATCTTGCATCAATACACCCATCACAATACTTGAAATTGGAGTCATGGGGGTATTCACGGGTTCAAGGAGAATTTTACAATGAAAATCACCATTAAACATCAAATCATCCATAGTATAATGCAATTAACAAGATGAAATCATTTTTAGGAAGAACACATGGTTAGAATAGAAACCCTTGTTTTTGAACAATATACCAATTTCGAAATTAGAGTTTGAAGGGCTTCATGGAGAAAAGTTTTCCATGAATCAAGGTCCCCATACCTTAATCGTAGCCTTGCCCATGAATTGGAATGAAAATCTTGGAGCTTGAACCCTAATCTTCAAGTTCTTGGTGTTCTTCAATGGAGGAACTTCTAGAGAGAGAAATATTGAAAGGATTTGGGTCTTCT
>JAJOOF010010083.1:0-27602 GCA_029582545.1 Solanum lignicaule | reverse complement strand
TTAAAAGAGATTGAAATAAATGCATGGCAAATTGAAAAGGTGTCAAATAGACAGGAAAACGGGCCCACATGCATTGAATAGTTGGCAGCCATTGAGTGAGTCACTAATACACGTGGCAGCGTTTGCATTTCACGCTTTTGGCTCCAAAAATCGCGTGTTTATTTATTTAAAGGTAGGATAGTTAAAGTGCCTATTTGTGCATTATGAAAGTTGGAGGTCAAAGTTAAAATTTGAAGCCAAGTTTAGGGGCCAATATATGTATTATGCCTTTTCATTTAGTCGCATAGTAAAAATACTTTAAACCATGTATAGTCAATTTTAGTCAATACATGGACATGAAAAGATTTTTTTGGATAACAAGAAACAACAATTTTTGGACAGAAAACCAAAGATAATTCTAACACCAAAAAAAAAACTGAAATGAGCTATAAATGTCAATCACAACTTCAACTAATTGACTTCGCAGTCAATTCTCCTAATCTAAGAACCTCATTTAACCTGTTGCAAACTATTTCTAACTAAAATACAGCAAGACCTATTTCAGTGCATATTTAAATCAGAGAATAACAACAAAAAAATGTTTCATACTACAATAACCAATCCTTGAAAATGAACCAAATGAACGAGATTACTGACCTTGTGTAGAGCAGCAAACTAGAATTTCGACGTCAAGATTCTAACTTCCAACTTTGTCAAACTCGAATTCAAGACCGAAAATCGAAAGATGAAAGAAGATAGAACTTTTCTTAAATCTAATGCTTGAAGTGTGTTCTATCTCTCTTTTTCCGTTTGTTCCCTCTTTCGAATGAGAACCAAAGAGCTGATTTTATAGTCGAATTTGGGGGAGGCTTCCAATCTTACAACTATCGGATTAAGGGGATAACGATCCCAAATCCGATGGTCCTTCACGTTCTTCACCTTTTCAGTCGTAGCAACGGCGGTAGTGTGGCCTTTTAGGCCTGTCGTGGTTCAGAAAAGATGATGGAAGAGATGTAAAGTTGGCATGAAGAGGATATGATTGATGGACGGTGTGGGGAGATATATTGAAGACCACCGGACATTGCCATTTTCAGGTGGTCTGTAGGCGGAAACGCTGGCAGAGGAGAGAGAGATCGATGGGAGAGGAGAGGAAAAGAGTTTGATGGGAAAGGGGCATCTTTTTGGAAGAGAAAACGTATGGGGAAGGAGAAAGTTCTGGGAAAAAGAAAAGTATGCGGCTGATGGGTTGTACTATTTGGGAAAGATGAAAAAAAATTTGGGTTTTAATTTGGGAAGTTCGATCATTTGATCGGACGGTTGAGAAAATAAAGAGTTTTAAAAAATAATTCTATATATATATATATATATATATATATTAGTAAGAGGGTAGATTAATTAAGGCCGTTAGATTAGATTGTAGGGTCAAGATTTAGGCTAAAGAAGCACAATCCATGTGCTCGCCTACGTGGCATACACGGATTGGCCGGTTTAAGAAGACTTGGATTGCCAAAATTGCTCAAATTAAGATCATTTAAATTATAACTACTTCTTTATTAAATAGTCATAATTTATTAAATTAAAGATAATTATTTTGCAAGACTAGCTTATTTGATAAAATTAGTCACTCTTAAAATTAATATAAATTGGTTAATCATTAATTAACTAAGCTTTCTAATTTTAATATATTTACGAAAAATATCTATTGCGACAAAAGGAATTATATTTGAACAAAAATAGATTCAATTCTTAAGAACAACATTTATTTTAAAAAAAAAAGAAAAAATGAGAAAGTAAGTAGTAAGATACATATAATATATTTAATCTTTATAAGAAATAACATTTATGAAATAAATTTATCAAGTCAAATAACTTTTCGTATTCCTATAAATATTTCATAACATATATATTTTTTTATTATTATTTATATTTATTATTAAATGTGGAGAGCCAAAATTGGGTGTCAACAGCTTGCCCCTTTCTTTGTCCATGGAGAGACTAAAGAAGATGCGGACAAAGAAATATTGACACAATCCAATTTTAGGCGACCCACCAAACTACACTTTGAGAAATAACTTGGCTAGAATGTTTATGGAGTTATGGCCGAACTTTGGCTTCCGAGTTGCCTACATATCTCAGGTTTCATGAGAAATCAGGCCACATGTAGTTTGAGAACATAACAAATTTTTATTAAAAATTTGCCCAGTATCAAATTATGATAATACTGAATTTTTTCGATGGTGAGGTATGAAGAGATTAGCACGAATAGAGGGATGAGATACGGTTCTAAAGAAACTTGAATGAGAAATACTCCGTAGCAATTTCTACTGAAGACTCATGGCAGATAGATGAATTTTCAAAAGGATGCCCCAGTGTCGATTTACAATGAACTGAGACATGAAAGAGCTATAAGTGAACTTTAAATCTGAACTTCTGAAAATCGAGTTGAGTTGAGTTTTGAAAGTGAACTTGGCGTAGCTAGTGATGCTTGACATTGCACTAACTTTCCCTAGTTTGCTGCTTAGAGGGAGTTCCTCATTGTAATGCTTTATCCTGCAAAATATGTAAAAGGGTGAAAAGTAACTGTTGCGGTTCAAAAATTATAAATTGAATAGTAATGTAAGGAGTAGAGTGTAGATGTTCAGACGACTGTTGACGTCTCTTTTGTGTTGTGAGTGTGATGTAGGTAAAATAACTTATAATGTAGAGGCCCTCGACTGGCGGGGCTCTTGTAATGTAAAAGCCTGCATCTGGCTGTGTAAAGCTTGTAATGTAAAGCCTCCAGCTGGCTGGGCTGTTGTAATGTAAAAGCCTGTATCTGGCTGTGTAAAGCTTGTAATGTAAAGCCTCTGACTGGCGGGGCTGTTGTAATGTAAAAGCCTGCATCTGGCTGTGTAAAGCTTGTAACGTAAAACCTCCAGCTGGCGAGGCTGTTGTAATGTAAAAGCACGTACCCGGCTGTGTAAAGCTTGTAATGCAAATTTAATTGTCGGTGTATGACAGCGTTGCTATGCGCGCATGTCCCCGATCGGTGGAGCTTTAGTGATATCACTACGATGTAGTCTCCGATTGGCGGAGTGCTGCTTCTTTTGCTTATATGTAGGCTCCGATTGGCGGAGTTCGATCGATATTTGCTATGTACAACCTCCGATCTGCGGAGTTTGACAATGTTTGCTATGTACGGCCTCCGGTTGGCGGAGTTTGACAATGTTTGCTATGTGCAGCCTCCAGTTGGCAGAGTTTTGACAGTGTTTGCTATGTACAAACCCAGACTTGTGGAGTTTGGCGCTGTTAGACGGTGGTCTCCGATTGGAGGAGTTGTTGATGAGGTTAGATTACAAGCTCTAGTTGGTGGATTTATTTTGAAAGAAAACTAACTATCCTATTTTCCTACGAGGATCCTCTTTCTTTAGCATTTGGTCTGTACCTTTGAGCGTACCTGCAAAATTTAAGTGAAAGGTTCTTAGGTGTAAGATGCAAGTTGAAGTACTTTCGGTAAATAAAGTAAGGAAAGAGTATTTTGGCTCATTATTGTGAGAAGTCAAATGGCGTTTCTGGTCCTGCCCCGAGACTTGATGTTATTTTCTTGATTCCTATGTTCCTGCACTCAAAGAAAATTTTTAGTTTGGGAGGGGGTGTTGATTTGTATCGACTCGCGGACTGAAGCCTCGTCACTAGAATCCTTCGACGTCTTCTTAGCCCGTATGTAGTTTCTTAACCAAGAGACTAAGTAGGTGGAAGAGTAGAGAATTTTTTTTTTTGAAAAGAATTAGCTTGTTTTTTCTAGAAAATAAGTATACTACGTATATATTAGATATATATATATAGTAATTCTCCAACGTTTTTAGATTATGACATATTCCGAAGTCCATCGAGCTTTCCAGTTTGCTGACTATATCAATCATAGTCTTCTCGCTTTTAGCCTCCCGGTGAAGCTTCCCTAGCTTTTTTTGCAAACACTGCGATGATCAAGATTTTTCATATTCTGAGGTTACGCTAACTATGAGGAAGTGTTTCCTAGGGGTGAAAAACAAAAAAAATGGAAATTATGCAGTGCATTGATCGAGCCTGACTCAAGCTGCCTATATATCCAAGTGGAATCAGATTGTAACGTAGTTCGAATACAATAGGAAAGTGAAAAATATGAAATGCAATGACCGGGCCTGACTCAGGCTGCCTACTCACCAAGCGGAATCAGGTTAGGACGTAGTTCAGATTACAATAGGAAAGTGAAAAATATGAAATGCATTGTAAGAACATGTAATGCAATGACCGAGCTTGATTCAGGCTGCCTACGTATCCAAGCGCAATCAGGTCAGGACGTAGTTCAAGTACAACAGGGGAGAGTGAAAAATATGAAATGCAATAACCGGGCCTGACTCAGGCTGCCTACGTATCCAAGCGGAATCAGGTCAGGACGTAGTTCAAATACAAAAGGAAAGTGAAAAATATGAAATGCAAGGGACATAATTCGACAAGGATTGCCTACGTATCCCATCGAGGGAATTCAGGTCGAGCGTAGTTCTAAATACATAGAAATGATGATTTTGGGTTTTCTAAGGGAGACCGAATCCGATGTGGGTTGCCTACGTACCCCACCGTGGGAAGTCAGGTCTAGATGTAGTTCTGTTATATCAAAAATGCAAAAGTACAAGAAATAAGCACAAATCTTAAGGTCTTCAGATGTAGTATTTCTTGATGGTGTTTGAATTGATTGGCTTTGTGCTCACTCTGCCGTCCATTTCTGCTAAGATTACTGCTCCTCTAGAGAGTACTTTATGAACCATGTAGGGTCCTTGCCAATTTGGTGCAAATTCCCCTTTGGCTTCTCCTTAGTGAGGAAAGATCTTCTTCAATACTAACTTCCCCGGTGTGAACTGTCGAGGTCTGACTTTCTTGTTGAAGGCTTTGGTCATTCTGTTCTGATAGAGTTGTCCATGACAAACCGCGTCCATCCTCTTTTCATCGATGAGCATCAACTGTTCATGCCTGCTACATATCCATTCCGCATCGTCCATCTTGGATAATCCTTAAAGATGGTATTTCCACTTCAGCAGGTATTACTGCTTTTGAGCCATAAACCAACATATAAGGAGTTGCCCCAGTTGATGTTCTGATTGTGGTGCGATAACCAAGTAAAGCATATGGTAGCTTCTCATGCCATTGCCTGTGACTGTCCGCTATTTTTCTTAGGATCTTCTTGATATTCTTATTTGCAGCCTCAATTGCTCCTTTCATCTATGGCCGATAAACCGTGGAATTTCGATGAGCAATTTTGAACCTTTCACAAGTTTCCTTCATAAGATCGCTGTTGAGGTTGGCTGCATTGTCTGTTATGATTGATTCTGGAATTCCAAACCGACAAACTATGTTATTGCGAATAAAGTCTGCCACTACCTTCTTAGTCACTGCCTTGTATGTCGAAGCTTTGACCCATTTTGTGAAATAATCGATATCCACCAGGATGAAACAATGTCCATTTGATGCGGGAGGCTCTATGGGTCCAATAACATCTATGCCCCAAGCGGCAAATGGCCAAGGGGAACCCATCACATTGAGCTCATTCGGTGGGACCCGTATAAAATCTCCATGCACTTGACACTGATGACACTTTTGCACATACCGGATGCTATCTCTCTCCATGGTCATCCAAAAATATCGAGCTCTTAAAATCTTCTTTGCCAAAGTGAACCCATTCATGTGAGGTCCACATGTTCCTGCATGTATTTCTTCCAAAAGCCCTGTCGCTTCTGCTGCGTCGACGCACCTCAGCAATCCTAAATCCGAAGTTCTCCTATATAGGATTTCTCCGTTAAGGAAGAAATGATTGGCCATCCTCCTCAAAGTCTATTTCTGGTTGCATGTGGCATTTTCTGGATATTCTTGTGCTTCTATCAGTCTTCTGATGTCATAGTACCGGGGTTTTCCATCCAGTTCCTTATCTACACGAGAACAATATGTATGTTGATCATGTATCTCTATATCGATAGGGTCGATGTAATTCTTGTCTGGATGTTGAATCATCGAGGACAATGTTGCCAAAGCATCGGCAAACTCATTCTAAGCTCGAGGGACATGCTCGAACTCAATCCTTGTGAATCTCTTACTCAACTCTTTTATGTATTGCAAATAAGGAAGGATCTTGACATTCTTAGTGGTCCATTCTCTTTGCACTTGATGAACCAACAAGTCGGAGTCTCCTATCACCAAGAGTTTTTTGATATTCATATCTATGGCCATTCTGAGTCCGAGAATACAAGCTTTATATTCCGCCATGTTATTGGTACAGTAGAACCTAATCTTGGCCAAGAGTGGGTAATACTGACCTATTTCCGAAATTAAGACTGCTCTTATTCTAACTCCAATAGAGTTTGATGCTCCATCAAAAAACATTCTCCATCCAGCATATGACTCTGATACGTTTTCTCGTACAAACAAAACCTCTTCATTAGGGAAATAGGTTGTGAACGGCTTGTAAACCTGGTCCACCGGGTTTTTTGCGAGGTGATCAGCCATGGCTTGTCCTTTGATGGCCTTATGGGTCACATACACAATATCAAACTCGCTCAACAAAATTTTCCATTTCGACAGTTTACCTGTAGGCATGGGCTTCTGAAAGATGTACTTTAGTGGATCCATTCTTGAGATCAAGTACGTGGTGCATGCAGACAGGTAATGCCTAAATTTTTGCGCAATCCAAGTCAAAGCACAACATGTTCGTTCCAACAAGGTGTATCTTGCCTCGTATGGTGTGAACTTCTTGCTCAGATAGTAAATGGTTTGCTCTCTTCTACCTGTCTCATCATGTTGTCCCAATACACATCCAAGCGCATTATCCATGACATACAGGTATGATAACAAAGGCTTTCCCGGCTTCGGTGCGACCAATACTGGTGGGTTAGACAAGTATTCTTTGATTCTATCAAAAGCCTTTTGGCATTCCTCTGTCCATTTTGTAGCAGCATCCTTCTTTAGTAACTTGAATATGGGTTCACAACTCACTGTGGATTGAGCTATAAACTGACTGATGTAATTCAGTCTTCCCAAGAAACTCATCACGTTCTTCCTGGTCTTGGGTGGAGGTAGCTCTTGGATTGCCTTTATCTTTGATGAATCCAACTCTATGCCTTTCCTGCTAACGATGAATCCCAATAGTTTTCCAGCGGGTACTCCAAATGTACACTTTGCTGGATTCAACTTCAGATTATACTTACGCAACCTCTCAAAGAACTTTCGTAAGTCATCCAGGTGGTCTGAACTTCTTTTGGATTTGATAACGACATCATCCACGTATAGTTGTATCGTAATAAAATTATCCTAAAAATATATAGATATTGAATTTGCGAAAATATGTCATCTTATTAAGACGTGAAAAATAAGATAGTAGTTGATTATAAATATGTAGTAATATGTGATGTGTAATTTGAATGAAAATATATAGGATGGAGTTTTCTAAAATAAAATAAATGATACTAGATGTTAAAGTATTATATAAAGGTTTGTGATCTTAAATATGTTTATTATAAAGTGTAGTATATACATGTAAGTTGTGTAAAACATGTGAATGTTTATTATTTTATTTACATGTAAGGATAAGTTAACAATAGATTAGATTTAGTAAAATAATATGTGTAAAGTGTAGGAATAAATCATAAAAAAAAAACATTCGGGATAGTAGTAAAAAAAATATTAGATTATGTAGAGAAAAATATAGAATATATACCTTTATAAGATATATATATGTCGTATCTTGTATTACACTCCTTTTAAACTAACTAATTAACTTATCATTGATTTTTAAAGCAAATAAATAAACAAGTTTTCCAAATCATATTTTCCTAAATTGAGTTTAAGGACTATCTTCGATAGGCTCTGAGGGGTGCTTAACACCTTCCCCTCAAGTAACCAAAGCCCTTACTCAGAATATCATTGGTTTCGCAAATCAAAACAGAGTTTACATTTACATATAAAAATGGTTTTTCTAATATTTTCCTTAAAATTTAGGCGGCGACTCTAAAACAAACAAAACATTTTTTCCAAAAAAAGAGAAAAGATTGTCAGCCATATATGTTGTGAACTGTTTCGGCTAGTTCGAAATAGGGGTGCAACAGTTGGAGCTGTTGCTCTTGCACCATTACATCTGTGTTAACCATCTGTAAACAAAAGAGTGAAATATGTTAGATACCGATTTGAATCGCCAAGTTCCAATTAGAATCAAGTTGTAGAATAAAGGAATAAATAAGAGAGGTATTTCCTATAGTCATGTAGCCTCTTGCAGAAAAGTAAAACGTCTCTGTACCATTTCACAAAACTCTAGTAGACTCATTTTGGTTCAACAAGATTAACAAATCTAGAGCTCTGGTACCAAGTTTGTCATGACCTAGATTGTCGTGGGTAGCACCCACACTAAATCACATGGTGGGAGAATCAACTACCAACCCACTAGTAACCCAACACATAATTTCTAAACAAAGACATAAATTAACTACAAAAAGGGTTAAATATATTCACGTACTAATGGAAATAGTATAAAAGTACTCTTTGTTATATTTTTGGGCTAAATATACCCCTTTTGTTATACTTTGGGACATGTTTACCTTTATAACTAATAGAGGGGCACGTGGATGACCAGGATTAAAAGAACCCACCAATTTAAACTATACCCAATTGTAAATCAACCCGCCCCACCCAAATCATTATTGCCCAACTCACTCAATATTACCCGATCATATTTATCTTTCAAACATAAAAAAACCCTAACACACATCTTCTTCTCTGTCTAGCAAAGAAAACAAACACTGTGAATTGGGAACCTCTCCTCCGTGCAAAGCTTTTTGCAAAGGTGTGATTTGTTTTCTTTTTCAAACTTAATAGCCTAATGTTTTTGGTATGATTTATTTTCTCGCTTCAAATTTCATAGCTTAGGATTTTGGGTACGATTTCTTTACTTGTTTCAAGTTTCACAACCTAGAATTTTAGGTATAATTTCTTTTCTTGCTTAAAGCTTCGTAGTTTGAGGTTTTGGATATAATTTCTTTTCTTGCTTCAAACTTTCATAGCCTAGAATTTTGGGTATTGGTTTAAATTCCACATAATCTGCTTATATATGTCATGTTGGGTGTTGTCTTGATTTGGTGTCAGATTTATTTGTGTGAATACTTTTAATTTGCTATCTCGAAATGATATAAGGACTACTTTTATTTGGGTATGAAAATATGTTAACTTTTATCTTCTTTAATCTTTAGCAGTTATGAAATATGTTCCTTTTCGTGTTTTTATTTTTATTCTTATACAATCATCCACTGTGGCCCCTTTCGTGTTTTTTTTTTCTACAGTTCTAAAATATGGTATTTTTCATATTTTCTATTCTTTAACAATTATGAAATATGGCCCCTTTTTAATTTTTAATTCTATAGTGATTAATTATCTATATTTTAAATTACTTTCTTTTGATTTGTTGTATCCTAACTCCACAACTATTTACTTCCTTTTTAATTGTTTTTCTTTCTCTTTTTTCTTTATTGTTTGTAAATTTTTTTGCTTATTTTGTTTTGTCAAATATATTTAGGGTATTAAAATGGTTAACATTGAAATATGCTTTAATTATGGAGGTGAATGGATTCAAGAACCTTTTATCTTGTACAAGAAGAAGTCATACTTCTGGAGAGGGTTTAATTCGGACCTTCTTTGTTTTATAGATATCGTCTATGAGTACACTATTCGATTTGAATTTGTAGGTATACAACAATTAATTGTAACGGATTCTTCTGGAAGATATTATGAAGTAGAAAGGGATATTGGGATTAGACAATTGTTATCTCTTGTATACGAAGAGTTTTATTTTATTTTATAATAAAGACGTTTGTTGTAGAAGAGTGCGAAGTGTATGTATCCATTCCTAATAATGTCCAATATGTTGAATAATTTTTCTCAATAGTTACTAAAGTTGGCACTGATTATAGTGAGAGTGAAAGTGACGTCGTGCATGATACTTCAGAATATGATTCTGAAGAATTAGAGGCAATTGATATCGAAAAGAAAAGAGAAATATCTGATGTTTTTTATGATTAGTTAGAGTTGTATAAGGGTATGTCCTTTGAAGACATACCAGAAGCAAGACAATGCATTAGGCTTTATGGATTGGCCAAAAAGATAAAGTTAACAGTTATTAAAAGTGACAGGTCCATATTGAGATTTACATGTAATGAAGGATCATGTCCATTTCTATGTTATATTTATAGAGATGCTAATACTCCAAGTGTGAGAATTTTAACTCTAAATGATCAGCTTACATGTTGGCCAACATTTGATAATCGTGTGGTGGATTACTCTACCATAGCTCAATATTTTAAGACAAACTTACAAGAAATCAAAATTTTTAGATCAAGAAAATGAGGTCTTGCATAATGCTTTTAAGTTAAATGCTATTCAAGAAAAGTACAAAAGAGCTAAAAGAATGGTTCTGAAAGCTTTTGAATGTGGTTTTACTGAAAGCTTTCGAATGGTTATAACAAACTTGAAATTTATGCCACCGAACTGAATGAATCTGATCCGGGAAGTGATGTTGTGATTAATTTATCTAAGAAATCAGTTAATTAAAGAAGAAGACAATTTCTTAGAATGTATATATGTTTTAAGGCAATGAAGATGAGTTTTAAGGAAGGGCTGAGACCATTTATTGGATTAGATGGTACATTTCTTAAAGGTAAAGCCAAGGGAAAATTACTAGTTGCTGTTGGTTAGGAAAATCTGAAACACTTCTACCATTTAGCTAGGCTATTATGGATAAGGAGACCAAAAGAACTTGGAACTGGTTCTTGGAGCTATTTCCACATTCATTGAAACTCCAAAATGGAGAAGGCCTAACCTTTATGTCAGATATGCAGAAGGTATATTATCCAATTTTATTTATGTTAATTTTTTTCTTTTTGAGTTATGTTTTATATAATTAATAGTTTATTTGTTTACCTTTAATATGTAGGTATTATTTGATGCAATAAAGACTTTACTCCTTCAAGCACATAGTAAATATTGTGTAAGACATAGTGAGGCAAATTGATATAAAAGACATGGTAAAGGTGTGTTAAAAAAGCAAGTTTGGTGGAGTGCATGGTGCTCTTATGAAGTGGACTTTCTAGACCATCTATTTCAGTTGAAACAAATGAATTTATCTGCCGGAGAGGATTTTCTTGAGTATCCTTCCAAAAGTTGGTGTAGAGACTATTTTGATACTGTGTGCAGAAATTCAGCTATCGAAAATAATATAAATGAGCCATTTAATTCCTGAATAATTGAAGCAAGGTTTAAGCCCATTATTGGATTGCTAGAAGATATAAAAATTAAGGGAAATTTTCAAAATGTCAATATTTTAGTATTTTATAGGATCCATTAGCTACATTTTCAATATTTATTAAAAGTGTCAATATTTTAGTTTGTTATATATCTGATTTATGTATTTTTTTTAAATTTGTTTAATTTGAAAGAATACAATTCTTTAATAACAAAAGGGAGAAAATCAAAGGAGATAATAATTTTAAAAAAGGGTAAATATCACTTAATTTTCTCATCAGTTACATTTTCAAAGAAAACTCAAACGTGTGCCTTTCTCACAATGCATTTTTGTTTTTTTTTCCAGAATTTTGTAACCTTTTTTAAATCGTATTCATTCCAATATGTATACTATTTGTATTCATTATAGTTTTTATGTTGTATTTTTGTATAATGAAATTTGTATTTTTTTAATTAGTTTGTATTCATTCCAATAGGTATGCCAAATGAATCTATAGTTATTTAAGAAACATATTTGTATTCATGTATTTTTTCACTGTGTATTTATATTTTTCTTCAGAATCTTGTATCCCTTCTTAAGTCGTATTCATTTCAATATGTTTTTTATTTGTATTTGTATTCATTCTTGTTTTTATGTAGTATTTTGTATAATAATATATAAATACAAAAAACAGTATGAAGAAAAAGTGAGAATGAAATATAAAACTGAAAAGGAATAAGTGAATATGTGTTGCAATCATTCTTATATAAAATACATAACTAGTTGGCATACCTTTAGAATGAATATAAATTAGGAACAAATAGCAGATTCATAAACTATGCAACATGATTTTTGAATGAATACAAGTATTAATAGCATACATATGGTTTTGAATACAAATTGAGAAAGGATACAAAATTCTGAATTTATTTTATAAAAAAACAAATAAACTAATAGGAAGTTGTTCTTCCAATAAATAAAATACATATCTAGTTGACATACCTTTGGGATGAATTCAAATTAGGAACAAATACAAGATTCATAAACTATGCAACATGAGATTTTGAATGAATACAAATATGGGAAAATACATAAAAACTCCCCTGAACTTGGCACGAAAACTTACTTCAGTACTTAAACTTTACGGGTAATTATTTACCTCCCTAATCTCTTTTCAAGTGAATTTAATATCACCTTAAAATTATAATACCAATCTCACAATGGCAAGTGCATTTCACACGCGTCATGTCAT
The DNA here is from genome assembly GCA_029582545.1 of Solanum lignicaule. NCBI lineage: Eukaryota > Viridiplantae > Streptophyta > Magnoliopsida > Solanales > Solanaceae > Solanum > Solanum lignicaule. The sequence goes on along the minus strand of JAJOOF010010083.1, from coordinate 15,105 downwards.
TGATATGTCAGCGCCACATCAGTGCCACGTAGAACATTATTTAATTTTTACTTTTTAAATTCATTTTTTTGTTTCTTTTTATTTATTCATTATTTTAGAAAGCAAAAAAAATTCAAAAAATAAGATCCCTGTTCCTTAACTCAATCACGATTGCAATTGAACAAATTCGATCACAATTGAAAGATTGATCCAAAATGTCAAAATCATTCTCACAAAAAACACATTCAATTTTTAAGACAATAAATAATGACTGAAAATTTAATTTGAAATAAGAAATTATAATTTTTCCATTAAAAAGGGCTTCAAGTTCATCACATTCAAACAATACCATAAATAATAATTTTGAAGCAAGAACAAATTGTTGGCTTTTCTATTTTTTTCCCTATTCATCACACCCTTTTACGGATCCAAAGGAAATGGAGGTAGGTTGGGGGCAGTTCAAAGAAAGAGAAAGAAGATGAAAAGTTCAATGAAGAAGAAGAAGAAGAAGAAAAGGGCGATGCAGTGGTGGTTGAGGCGGCAGATCTGAAGAGAAAGAAAGAGGGTGAGGCTTCTAAGAGGAGAAATAGGGTCGAGATGGGGGTTTCGAAGAAGGAGAAATTAAAGAGGTGGGGGGGTTCGACGAAGAAGAAAGAGGTGGTGAAAGTGATGGTTGAAGGCAAGAGGGGTGGTGGGGTGTGAGGAAGATGAAGGAAAAAAAGATTATTGGCTAAAAAGAAAAAAAATGGGGCCCACTTATTCTTTTTCTCTTTAATTTTTGATATTTACGCGCAATAAATTTTTTGACTTGCCAGGTCAGCTGTTTGGGTGCATTTAAATTCACCTGAAAAGAGATAAGGGGGGTAAATAATTACCCGTAAAGTTAAAGTACTAAAGTAAGTTTTCATGCCAAGTTCAGGGGGGATTTTATGTATTTTCCCTACAAATATTAATAGCATACATACTGATTTGAATATTAATTGAGAAATGATACAAAATTCTAAAAAAAAAACTATAATACGAAACAAACTAATACGAAATTGTTCTTCCTCAACTTGGTCTTCAACTAGTTTTTCGAAATCGTCAGCACCAATTTTTTTTTATTTTTATTTTATCGATAGTGTCTTTACATAATAGAGGGAAATCTAAAAAAATATGACAATGTATGTACCTTTATCAGTGGGTGAAAAATATTTTGAAGGAATTGTGAGATTTCTTAAACAAATTGAAGGAAAATAGAAGAGGTGATTTTCTTAGACAAGGAAATGAGAGAACAATGGTGAAAAACTCAAGAGAGAGAAAGGGGAAATTTGGGGTAAAAATCTAGAAAGAGGGAAAAGTGGGTAATGAGAGTTTTTCTTCTTCTTTTTTCACACGGATAGGGGAGTAAAATTAGTGAAATGTGGGGCTTGATTTGAGAAATAAAAGGAAAGAAAATTAATTATATTAGGATACATTTTATTTGCTAAAATATTGACATATTGACATTTTCAATAATTATTTTAAAGCATAGATGTTTTTATTAATTATGTTAGGGAGTTTGACTAGTTTGCTAATTTTCCCAGAAATTAAAGTAATGAATTGATTTGGAGAAAAGAGAGGATTTTGTGATAAAATGACTAGTGAATTCAGTCCTAAAAGCTTGAAGTTTTATAATGAATATCTAAAGATAACTCAAAATTGTAGGCTTAATTGTAATGGAGATAATGCATATGAGGTTACTGAGGGATCTGGCAGACAATAGTTAATTTGAGGGTGAAAAGGTGCACTTGTAAGGCATGAGAACTTGAAGGAATTCCATGTCCTTATACAATTAAAGCTTTGTTGCATAGAAAGATTAATCCTTTAACTGAAATGAATTGGTATCACAACAAGGAGATATTTCTGCTAACTTACAAGCATAAGTTACAACCTGTGAGGGGAGAAAATTATATAAAAAAATTTGATTCTTGTCAAGCAATGGAGCAACCAGAGGTGGTCAAGCTTTCTGAGACCTAAAGTTAAGAGAGATAGAAAAAAGAAGCACTTAAGAGGCAAGGTGAGTGGGCTGTTTCTAGAAAAGGTAGAGTGATGACATGTAGCAATTGTGGAGAGCCAAGTTATAAATCTAGGTGTTGTAATAATGTATTTTTTTGAATAGTTCAATTAGCATTTGTATGAAGTAAATATATATTTTAAATTATTTTTATGTCACAGACAAGAAGTGAAATTTTGCTTTCTAAGAAAAAGGGAAAGAAAAAGTAGCATAGGAGAGGTTTGGTTGACAATGGAGAACCTTCTCAAACTAAAAAAAAACATCAACCAGATAGCCCCTCAACAAACACCAAACAATCAAAGTAACATATTTTCAAACTTTGAACTTGACGAAGATCCTTGTCTCCAGCCTACAATTATTTATGAGACTCGTACCAGACTTCAAAGGATACAACAACAATATATACCGACAAATAGAAGGATAATAAGCTGCAAAGGTGACCACAATGGTGTAAGTGATCCAACAAATCATCCAATACAACCAAGAATCTTAACTTAGAAAGGTAAAGATGCAATAACTACCAATCACCTAGAAGTTCAAACTCAAGCAAAAATTGAAAAGTTGAAACCAAAGAAGGGACAATATTAGTTTGGTTAATTTGTTAGGTTTGTGAATTTGTTTTTTATTTAATTTGATGACGTTACAGTTAGTTAAACAGTGTAGTTATTTCATGCTGAATCGTGTAGTTTAGTAGGTTAAAAATATTATTTTAATTTTCTGAAATTTGGTTGAAATCTATAGTTATTTCATGTTGAATCGTGCAGTTTAGTATGATGAAAATATTATTTTTTGTTCTCTAAAATTTAGTTGAAATCCATAGTTATTTCATGTTGAATCGTGTAGTTTAGTATACCGAATTATGATGTTCAATTCTCTGAGTTTTGGTTGAAATCGACAATTATTTGGTGTTGTAATGTGCAATTTTTGGTGGTGAAGTTCATGTTATTTTGTTGCATAATTGATATCTGCATAATCTGCATTTTTTTTTCAATTCTTATCTCAGGGAATTTTGCTTGTTTGTTGATTGTTCCCATTAGAATATCACTTATAAATGACATTGAAAATGTTGAGGAAAAAGAAATTTGTCTCAGGAATCAGATCAGTTATGAATTTTCTTGAAAAGTCTACGAGGTCAAGATTAATTTACTCATCCTCAGGCAAAGATCGAGTACACTTCAAAGCCTATGAAGAAGCAAAATTACATTGTATTCTTTGTACAAATTGATAGGTGCTAAACAAAATTAATTGTGACAGAGAGGAGCCATGAGAAATCAATGGCCTTATTATCTTAAATAGATAAATCCTAGACCAGAGGAGTTGATATATGCTATAGAAGCTGTTGCAAAGACATATTTGAGGATTGTAGCTAAGCTATACTTGTTTCGAAGGAAAGGAATCGCTAAATCAGAGCAAGATTCACGATATTGTCATTAGATCCCCTCAAATTCTGCATAAATTGATATATCACACGAGTCACAATCCCCTCATCATCTGGATTCCTTCTTCTCCCATAGTCTAATAAGGTTTCATTCAACTTAATTATCATGGCTCTTTATTCTTGATAAATTATGTACGCGTAATCTTGATAATCACCTTATCCATGCTACTTTTGAGTCTTGGAGCAAGTAATTCTGAAGATCTTTAGTTAATTGTCAATTGATACAGTGTCGCTATTAGAAATTGTTGACACCCAATTTTGGCCTAACATTTTCAAAATTCGTAACTTTTAAATTTATTTATTTAATAGTTCAAAATAATTTTTTTATAATTTTAAAATAAGTTTATCGATAACTATCCTTTTATCAAAATTTAGGATTTTTTATCAATTAATTTTAAAATTGCATTTTTTTAAATGTCATTAGTTACGTTCATTATATTTTTTTTAATATTCATTTTATTTGTTACATTTGTTAATATTCATTTTGATATTTTGCACAGTCTAGAAAATTCATTCAAATACGAATAAAATTTTCATATCGATGATTTTGGGCCACAATCCCAATCCCACAATTTGATCCCATTACATAATTATTTTCCTATTTAAGTTATTGATTAGGTCAAAAATGGGTGGGTGGTAAAAATATATTTAGATTAGGGTTTCAGATTTTTATTCACAAAGGGTTTCACCCTTCATTATTTTCCGGTCACCACCATCCTGAAATCCGGCGAAGTTCCGGCAACCCAAAACCCCTTTTTCTTTTCCATTCTCCTGTGAAACCCAGCTCATCTCTCCCCTTTTCTCCATTGTTTCTGACCAAACAACCTCCAAATAACCACCAGTAAACAATAAACTCCATTTTTCTCTGACCAAACAACCATTCTTCTCAAACCAAACAGCATCTCATGAACAATAGCTCCAACCACGAGTTCAAACCACCACCACTCCACCCAGATTCAACTCCAAACCACCTCCATTCACCTTTTTTTGCCGGGCGAAACAATCGTTCTTCCAATACCAAAACCCATCAGAAAATGGCCAGAAAAAACCAGCAACCATCGCTCCAACTACAGCCGCACACAACCACCAGAAATCGACACCAAAACCCCTTTCCCTTTCTCCCTTTCGCTGCTATAGCGAACACTACCACCAAAACGCCATCAAGACGCTGTCAACCCCTTTCCTTTTACCCTTTTAAATTTTCTTTTATTTTTATAGGTATTTTGGGCTCAAAATCGTTGCTCCGGGGAACAGCAAACCAGATCTGATTATCAGCTCCCAGCTACGAGGTCGAGAACCAAAGGACTCCACCACCGGAGCAAGCCAACTAACAACGGAGGTTTGAACTCCGACCAACTTTATTTTATGCTTCTACTCATGTATAAGTTACCGATCAATTCTTTGTTGTTAATTTTCCTAGTTAGTATTATATTGGGACTGATTTGACCACTTTTCTTATTTTGGATTTTTCTTCGATGTCGTTAAAATTGCCCAGTGAACTTCCGAGAACGTTTTGATGTTATATTTCTTATTTGACTTTGATTTTTTTTACTCATGTAAGTATGGATTGGATTTGTGATTCACTTGTTTTATTTAAGATTAGTTTTGTTCTTATTTCAATGCACAAGTATATAATTGTTTTACTTTTATTTTATTTTTAGTTTATCAATTACTTTGAGTTTATATTTTCTTTATTTATTTGTTATTGCATTATTTTTGTTTGTGTGTAGTTGCTTTTTATTTACTGTTTGTGTGCTTTTTTTCTAGAATTTTTGATCCAGATCTTTGTTATTATTATTTATTATTATTATTTAAATGAATCGTATATAGTGATCAAAATTTTCATCAGTTATTTGTTATTAGTGATTTATTGTTATCGTGTGATTTTTGTTGCTATTTTATGTAACACCCTAGAAATTCTATGACTTAAGTTAGAGCCTCACCTTATGAAAAATGACTTAAAAATAGTCAAAATGATGTTTATAAACCTAAACTAATGTAATTGACTTGGTTTGGAAGAGTAAAAGTCTAAACGTCAAGAAACGACCTCGACGTCCGGAAACTAGAGAAGAATGTGTTCTAGTGTATCCTTAGATTTTGGGAAGGTTTGGGAGTGTCATATGATGGTATAATCTTGTAAAAAGGGTTAAAATAGGTAAATATATGTTTATAGAGTCAAATCATTCGAATACGACTCCCTTGGTCCACCCTAAGGGTACCCGAGGAGGACCCCAACCTTGGCCAAGCAAGCTGCCAAGGCAGCTTGCAAATTGCACTTGGAGGAAATAGCTGCGCGTCACGCACTTTCTCCCCCAACGAGAAAAAATACAGTTTGCGACGCGGTCATATCGCGGACTCTACTGTCTCGAAATTTAATTCCAAATATCTTCAGGGAACAGCTTCGCGACGAAAATGCAGAAATTCAGAAATATATTTTTTTAATTCATTAAAGAATCCATTTAAGTGAGGGGTATTTAGGGTACTTTAGGGGACGTGTATATAATGATTTTTAAGTCAATTTACCTCACTTTTATCACTCAAACACAAAATCCCAAAGATCTAAACCTAAAGTTCCTACTTCTCTCTTCTCTCTCTCTCTTCTCAAGAACTCCATTGAAGAATATTGGAACCTCAAGAAGAAGACCAACTCTACAAGGTTTCAACTTGGATTTTTGTGTTTAATTCATCTATAAGGTATGGTTGCTTATCACTCTTGGGATTCCTTTCCCCAAGAGGTCCCTTCAAGATGAATTTCAAAATCTCCAATTTCTAGGTTTTCAATCAAAAAATGTGGGTCTTCTTTCTAAAGTGAAATTGATGTTATAAACTGACTTTGATTGATGTTAGATGAAAAATTATGGATGAATTTATGTTGTATTGGTGGTTTCTTGAAGAATTCCCCTTGAGACCCATGTTTCTCCTTCTTTCCCAAATTCTAACCTTAGTTTGTGTTGGATATTGATTGAAGGCTATGAATTGAATGTGATGTTATGTAATTCATGTTTGTATGATGATTCTACCCTAGGTTACGTATAATTTCTATGAAATTAGGGTTGAGTCTTTGAATGAAGCCTTGAAGGCTATGAAGGGAATATGTTAATTGCTTATATTGATGTTGATTATATTATTACTTCATGAATTACCTTGTATTATGTATTGGTTATGAATTGCTTGGTAATTGAAGTATGGATGTCCCATGAAGGGCAAGAAGGTATGAAGGTTGGCTCTCATGGTCTATGTCGGTTATTGCAATATTTCCCTTATGTAAAAGTAAATGAAGGTATGAAAGGTGTGATCTCTTACTAGGGCTTTCTTAAGGGTTTCTACATAGTGTAAGGGAGGGTATGAGACTTCTCTTGCACATTGCACTTGTGGAATTCTAAGAGATGGTTGTAGTAGTGTGCTCTTATGATTATGATTATTATGACTTATGTATGTTGAAGCTATGTTATATATGATCATTATGAATGTGGTAAAGTTATGATGAAATATGATCTGATGAATGTATGCATGAAATAGGTTGCTTAATGTGATACTTGGCTTTGAATAGGGTTATGGGGTTCTATTCTTTGCATTGCACTAGTATTGCTTGGGATGTCTACATGTTGGGATGATATTATTTTGGTTTGGACTATGATACTTAATTTGTGTGCATATTGGATTTACTTGGCAAAAAGAATGTTATGAATAAAATGTCCTTTTATGCATGTTTAAATGGGTTTTATGCATAGTAGCAATACTTAGTACGTGTGTTGTACTAACCCATATTTTCTCCCTTTTCCCAAAAATTTAGGTTCGGGCCATTGAGGATTCAAGCTTACTTCTCAAGACACTTGGAGTTGCTTCCCCAAGTTGGTGAGTCCTCAAGTCCGAGGACAAGACCTTATGATGTAGCTTCTATGTTCAGTTCTTTTCTTATATTGAAAGACATTGTTGTACTTCCTATTTTCAAGACTTCTTATTGATGTAAGGGCTAAGTACCATTTTCGATACTTCTATGTCTAGATGGTGCATTGTGACGAAGTTAGATTCTATTTTTCATGTATGAAGTGAAGGTGAACTTCCAAAGGAAAAGTTTTAAATTTTCCGTTATTTTATTCTATGATACATGTTATGATGAATGCTAAGGGCTTGTATAAGACCTCTTCGAGGTCGAATACACCGGTAACGACTAGGGTGGGATCTCGGGTCGTTACAAAGTAAGTATCAGAACATAAGGTTGAGAATAATGCAGGATTCATGTCACAAGATACCACGTCGAGTAGAGTATTGTTCATGGGTATAAAGCGCGCCACACCTATGAATGAGAGGCTAGATGCTTAGGAACATTCACTCTTTTTTTATTCCATAGTCGTGCCTAATAGTCTTAACTCTATTGAGTCCTTTTCTTCTAATCCTTCTTTTGTGCTTATAGGCAATGAATACAAGGAGGAACAACGCAAGGAGGGCTGGTGAGGAGAATGTGAATGAGGCGGTTCCCCCTCAAGCTCCTCAAAACCCTCAAAGTCCTATTGAAGAAGGGGCTATGTCTAACGTCGAGATAAGGTCGGCTATTCATAATTTGACTCAAGTGTTGGCCACTCAAGTTGCAAGGATTGCTAGGGTACAAGTGAACCCCTACTTTCTTTGTCTCCTAAGTGGAAGAAGATCCACAAGGGTTCATTGATGAAGTGTTTAAGGTTTTAGCGGCTATGGGTGTGTCTTCTCAAGAAAAGGCGGAGTTAGCTGCCTATCAACTCAAAGATGTGGCACAAGTGTGGTATGAACAATAGAAGGAGGGGAGACCTATTAGAGAGGGTCCGATAAGTTGGACTACATTCAAGATGGCTTTTCTTGATAGGTTTTTCCCCTTGGAACTAAGGGAGAGGAAAATGCAAGAATTCATCAACCTTCGTCAAGGGGGTATGAGTGTGAATGAGTATGGCCTCAAGTTCACTCAATTGTCCAAGCATGCTCCTACTTTGGTGTCAGACTCTAGAGGTACAATGAACAAATTTGTTATGGGTGTATGCGATCTTGTGGTGAATGAATGTAGGTCGGCTATGCTAATCCCAAGCATGGACATTTTCTCGCCTTATGGTTCATGCCGAGCAAATTGAGGAGCAAAAGCTTAAGCGAGTTGGTAGAGAATTGAAGAGGTCGAGGGCCGATGATGGAAATTCTTCTAAGGTTAGGTTTGAAATCCAAGATAAGCCAAAGTTCAAAAAGCGGTTTTCCAACCAAGGTCCTCCTAAGACTCCAAGAGTCAACAAAGGTAAAATACCTACCCCCAAGCCTCAAGAAGAAAGAGGTGGTGGTCCTTATCTTGAGAAGCCTACTTGTCCAAAGTATGGTCGAAAACATGAAGGCAGTGCCTAGTTGGCACGGGTAATTGCTATGGTTGTGGTAAGAGCGGCCACATGAGGAGGGACTGCCCTATGCTAAAGGCTCAAGGAAGGGAAAATGCTCAAGTACAAGCAAGTGGCCCAAATCCCGATGCTCCTAAGAAGAATCGCTTCTATGCTCTCCAATCCCGAGGTGATCAAGAGAGCTCTCCGGATGTTGTGACCGGTATGTTGTAAGTATTTTCCATAAATGTTTATGCATTGGTGGATGCCGGTTCCACTTTGTCTTTTGTAACCCCTTAAGTGGCTATAAAGTTTGATATGCTTCCAGATGTCTTCGATAAATCTTTTTCGATTTCTACCTCGGTGGGTGATTCCATATTTGCTAAAAGAGTCTATAGGGGTTGTCCCATATCTTTGCCCAATAGAGTCACTTTGGTTGATTTGGTGGAACTTGATGTGTTAGACTTTAATGTTATATTAGGGATGGATTGGCTTCATGCTTATTTTGCGTCCATAGATTGTAGGACCCGAATTGTGAAGTTTCAATTTCCTAATGAACCCATTTTAGAATGGAAGGGAGGAAATTCCGTTCCTAGGGGAAGGATCATTTCATGTCTAAAAGCTTGTAAGTTGATTTCTAAGGGTTGTTTCTATCATATGGTGAGGGTCAAGGATCTTGAGTCCGAGATTCCCCCTTTGGAGTCGGTCCCCGTAGTGAAGGATTTTTCAGAGGTCTTTCCCGATGACTTACCCGGGATTCCTCCTTAACGGGAAATAGATTTTGGCATAGATTTATTACCGAATACACAATCTATTTCAATCCCTCCTTACCAGATGGCCCCGGCGGAGTTGAAGGAATTAAAAGCTCAACTCAAAGAATTGTTGGATAAGGGTTTCATCCAACCTAGTATATTTCCTTGGGGTGCACTGGTGTTATTTGTGAAGAAGAAGGATGGATCTCTTCGTATGTGTATTGATTACTGACAGTTAAATAAGGTGACCATTAAGAACAAGTATCCACTCCCTAGGATTGATGACTTATTTGATCAACTTCAAGGAGCGAGTTACTTTTCAAAAATTGATTTGAGGTCGGGTTATCACTAACTTAGGGTTAGAGGTGTTGATGTTCTGAAAACAGCCTTCAGATCAAGATATAGTCATTTTGAGTTCTTAGTGATGTCCTTTGGTCTTACAAATGCCCCGACGACTTTCATGGACCTTATGAATCGTGTGTTTAGAAATTTTCTAGACACATTTGTTATTGTCTTTATTGATGACATCTTGATATACTCTAAAAGTGAGGATGATCACATGAATCATTTGAGGATAGTATTGCAAGCCCTCAAAGATCACCAACTCTATGCTAAGTTTAGCAAGTGCGAGTTGTGGCTAAGATCGGTTGCTTTCCTTGGTCACATTATTTCTAGTGAGGGTATAGAAGTTGATCCAAAGAAAACCGATGCGGTCAAAAGTTGGCCTAGACCTTTGAATCCTTCCGACATATGAAGCTTTTTGGGTTTGGCTGGTTACTACCAGAGGTTTGTTGAGGGATTTTCATCTATTGCATCTCCATTATTGGCCTTAACTCAAAAGAAGTACAAGTTCGAATGGTCAGAATCTTGTGGAAAGAACTTCTAATTATTGAAAGATAAGCTTGCCTCCGCTCCGGTTTTGACCTTACTAGTGGGCACCAAAGGGTTTGTAGTATATTGTGATGCTTCTCGAGTGGGTTTGGGTTGTGTCCTCATGCAGCATGAAAAGGATATAGCTTATGCCTTAAGACAACTCAAGGTGCATGAAAAGAACTATCCAACTCATGCCCTTGAGCTAGCGGCCGTAGTCTTTGCTTTAATGATTTTGAGACACTATCTCTATGGGGTACATGTGGATGTGTTTACCGACCACAAGAGTCTTCAATATGTTTTTAGCCAAAAAGAATTGAATCTCCGACAAAGAAGGTGGTTGGAACTCTTAAAAAATTATGATATGAGTGTCCTTACCACCCCAGAAAAGCAAATGTGGTTGAGGATGCTTTGAGTCATATATCTATAGGTAGTGTGTCACATGTGGAAGAAGAGAAAAAGGAGTTAACCTGTGATGTATATAGGCTAGCCCGATTAGGTGTCCGACTTGAAGATTCCCCAAAAGGAGATGTCATGGTCCGTCATAATTCTGAGTCATCGATTGTTGTTGACGTGAAGTCTAAGCAACATCTTGACCCTATTTTGATGGAACTAAAAGACTCGGTTCTCAACAAAGCAATAATAACTTTCTCTTAAGGAGAAGATGAGATGCTTAGGCACCAAGGAAGATTATGTGTACCGGTTGTGGTTGGCCTAAGAGAGATAATCTTAGAGGAGGCCCATGGGTCCCGATACTCCATCCATCAGGGAGCCACCAAAATGTATCGCGACTTACGTGTGATTTATTGGTGGAACAGAATGAAAAAAGACATAGCAGCATTTGTGGCTAGGTGCTCAAATTTCCAACAAGTGAAAGCCGAGCACCAAGGACCGGGAGGTCTAACTCAAGATATTGATACCCCCACTTGGAAGTTGGAAGAGATCAATATGGACTACGTGGTAGGTTTGCCTCGAACCTGTAGGCAACATGATTCCATTTGGGTCATTGTGGATAGATTTACTAAATTAGCCCATTTCCTTCCCGTCAAGGTTTCTTATTCGGCTGAAGATTATGCTAAGTTGTACATTAAGGATATTGTGAAATTTCATGGGGCCCCGTTGTCGATTATTTCGGATAGAAGTGCCCAATTTACTTTTCATTTTTGGAGGTCTTTCCAAAGTGGGCTTGGTACTCAAGTGAAACTTAGTACCGCATTTCACCCTCAAGCGGATGGTCAAGCGGAACGCACCATCCAAACCCTAGAGGACATGTTGAGAGCGTGTGTCATTGACTTCAAGGGTAATTGTGATGACCACCTACCTTTAATAGATTTTTCATACAATAATAGATACCACTCGAGTATTGCTATGGCACCCTTTGAAGCACTTTATGGTTGAAGGTGTCGATCTCCAGTTGGGTGGTTTGAAGTAGGTGAATTTGCTCTTCTTGGTCCCGAGGTAGTCTATGAGGCTACAAAAAAAGTTTGACTTATAAGGGATAGGTTGAAAATGGCTCATAGTCAGCAAAACTCTTATGCCGATAATAGAAAGAGAGATCTTGATTTTGAAGTACGTGATTGGGTCTACTTAAAAATATCATCCATGAAAGGGATGATGAGGTTTGGTAAGAAGGGGAAGCTTAGCCCCCGGTATTTTGGGCCTTATGAGATCTTGAAGCGTGTCGGAAAGGTCACTTATGAGTTGAAATTACCCATCGAATTGGCCCTGGTTCACCCGGTGTTCCATATTTCTATGTTAAAGAAGTCTATAGGTGTCCCGGTGTCCATTCTCCCTCCAGAAGGTTTAGGGGTGAATGAGAACCTTTCTTATGAAGAGGTTCCGATCGAAATCCTAGATCGTCAAGTTAAGAAGTTGAGGAATAAAGAGGGTGCCTCCGTAAAAGTCCTATGGAGAAACCACCTATTTGAGGGTGCAACATGGGAGGCCGAGGCCGACATGAAGTCCCGCTACCTTCATCTTTTCCCTCCTATTCCTAGCGATAGTTGAGGTTAGTAGTCTCTCTTAATTTGGTATAAATTGAAAAATCATGTGTGTTGATGATTATGAAATGATTTCCTTGTATGTGCATATTTTTTGTGAAAATTCATGCTTAAGTTGTATTTTGAGTTTTCATTAATTTTGTTTCTCATGGTTGATATTGCACCTATTGATGTTGTGTGATGTTTTCTTCCTGAGATTTGTAATAAGCATGCTTGATGTTGTCTTGTTAAAGAAATGTCTTGTTGATTGCTTAATATATATGTTTATGCTCATTGAATAGGATAAGGTAGTTCCTCCTATACTTATGTGAAGTAAAGAGTTTTGACCATAGTGATGTTGTGGATTAAATCCCTATATGATATGATGATATGATGATTTGATGTTGTTGATGTGACTGGTTGTTGTGCTGCTAGTTTTAGTCATTGTCTCCCTAGAAAGAAGTCCAAGTGACATTCGGGGACGAATGTTCCTAAGGGGGGGATATTGTAACACCCCAAAAATTCTATGACTTAAGTTAGAGCCTCACCTTATGAATAATGACTTAAAAATAATCAAAATGATGTTTATAAACCTAAACTAATGTAATTGACTTGGTTTGGAAGAGTAAAAGTCTAAACGTCAAGAAACGACCACGAAGTCCGAAAACTAGAGAAGAATGTGTTCTAGTGTGTCCATAGGTTTTGGGAAGGTTTACGAGTGTCATATGATAGTATAATCTTGTAAAAAGGGTTGAAATAGGTAAATATATATTTATAGGGTCAAAACATTTGAATACGACTCCCCGGGGCCACCCTAAAGGGACCCGAGGTAGACCCCTACCTTGGACAAGCAAGCTGCCTTGCAGATTGCACTTGGAGGGAATAGCTGCGCGTCGCGTACTTGCTCTCCGAAGGAGCAAATATATAGTTCACGACACGGTCGTTTCGCAGACTCTACTGTCTCGAAATTTAATTCCAAATATACTCAGGGAACAGCTCTGCGTCGCGGACTTGTTCCGCGACGAAAATGCAGAAATTCAGAAATCTATTTTTTTACTTCATTAAAGAGTCCATTTAAGTGAGGGGTATTTATGGTACTTCAGGGGACGTGTATATAATGATTTTTAAGTCAATTTATCTCACTTTTATCACTCAAACACAAAACCCAAAGATCTAAACCTAAAGTTCCTCCTTCTCTCTACTCTCTCTCTCTTCTCAAGAACTCCATTGAAGAAGATTGGAACCTCAAGAAGAAGACCAACTCTACAAGGTTTCAACTCGAATTTTCGTGTTTAATTCATCTATAAGGTATGGTTGCTTATCACTGTTGGGATTCCTTTCCAAAGAGGTCTCTTCAAGATGAATTTCAAAATCTCCAATTTCTAGGTTTTCAATCCAAAAACGTGGGTCTTCTTTCTAAAGTGAAATTGATGTTATAAAAAGACTTTGATTGATGTTATATGAACAATTATTGATGAATTTATGTTGTATTGGTGGTTTCTTGAAGAATTCCCCTTGAGACCTATGTTTCTCCTTCTTTTCCTAATTCTAACCCTAGTTTGTAGTTGGATATTGATTGAAGGCTATGAATTGAATGTGATGTTATGTAATTCATGTTTGTATGATGATTCTACCCTAGGTTACATATAATTTCTATGAAATTAGGGTTGAGACTTTGAATGAAGCCTTGAAGGCTATGGAGGGAATATGTAAATTGCTTATATTGATGTTGATTATATTATTACTTCATGAATTACCTTGTATTATGTATTGGTTATGAATTGCTTGGTAATTGAAGTATGGATGTTCCACTAAGGGCAAGAAGGTATGAAGGTTGGTTCTTCTGGGAACTCATGTATGGAAGGTGAATTACTTAGATTGTAATGATGCTATACCTAATGTGTTATTGTGGTGTTGATGACCTAGTTTCCTCATCCTTAACCCTCTACACTTGAATTAGCTATGAAGTATGTATGTATATTATGGTATGATTGCTATATGATTGAAAGGTAGTTCTCATGATTGTAGTGTAATGTAAAGTGAAAGGTTTACTGACTTGCTAAGTGTCTCTAAAGTCTAAGGATTGTTACTCACTTATGAACACATATGAGCTATTATGATAAGATGTCTACATAAGAGTCTAGTAAAAGCTAATGTGAACTTATGTGATGACTAAAGATGATTACAAAAGGGAATTAGATGCTTAGCACCGAAAGGGCTTGTAAATGAGATGGGGGTCTCACGTTTAGTAAGTCCGGCTCCCCACATGGGTTTCCTCACGTTTAGCAATTTCGGATTACCTACGGTATGTGTTGTCTAATGAGATGGAAATCCCCACATTTAGTAAGTTAGGGTTTCTAGAAGCAATCTCCTTGACCCTTAACTATGTGCCCACATAGGACTCTAGCTTAGTGGATCCACCTAGATAGCTATGTACGAATGGTTACACTTTAGGCAAGTGTTAACCCTCTCTTTTCGGTGTGGGAGTAGAACACCGGATTCCATGTAGCTCTCATGGTCTATGTCGGTTATTGCAATATTTCCCTAATGTAAAAGTAAATGAAGGTATGAAAGGTGTGAACTCTTACTAGGGCTTTCTTAAGGGTTTCTACATAGTGTAAGGGAGTGTATGGGACTTCTCTTGCACATTGCACTTGTGGGATTCTAAGAGATGGTTGTAGTAGTGTGCTCTTATGATTATGATTATTATGACTTATGTATGTTG